>JARPRG010000582.1:292971-322318 GCA_031001745.1 Hartigia nigra | reverse complement strand
TCTCTCTCTCTTTAGACTCTCTTGCCTCTCCACGACACAGTGACTCGGTCACTCATTTTTGGTCCTCGACTTCTACCAAGCCGGTCACTCGTTGTCTCTCCGATTCAAAATAGTCCCTTTTATACCTTCAGTCCTTTTCCTACGTCCGTCTGTCACTCGGTAAGTAATTCATGGCTGAGTGGCGTCACGCCCTCCTCAAACTGTCAAACGAGCGTCATTCTGTCCATTCATATTCTAATTACTCGGCTAACCCTTTCGCCGCTCTTAAGCACTTATTGTATGTATATACATATAAATACGTATGTACGTAGCAGCAGCACTAGGCTGTCGCTTCGACTGTGAACTACAATTGGTAATTAAATCTACACACTGCCATTTGCTATTTACGCCTATATTCAGTCGATCCTGAAACCCTTTTATAATTATCCCCTTGTAAAAAGGTAGCGTGTTCAGAGTTACTTTTGCTCGGTATACCGTTTTCAGGGCGATTTTTAAGGTGAACAGATTTTTTTTTTTCCTGAATAATTAATACTATTTGTAAAACAGAAAAGATTATTGTTATACATGTCAGGAACTTTGTATACTTTTATAATAGGTGTCACGTCTGTCCTTAACTATTGAGAGTGACATATCTAAAGTACACTAAGGGATGTTGTAAGGTTGTAAAGATATTAAGGCTCTTAAAGATGAACTCAAGAGCAGAGGTTAGGGAGAAGCGAATTTCGTAGTTGTCTAGTACCTCGTTGTAGTACACAACTAGGAATTGTCCTATCGCGTTCCGGATCGCTAACAAATGCCTAGCTTTGTCGCGCATTGTGAACCGCGCACAATGTTCACTTTGCCGAAGTATTTCGCGAGGTCTCTCCTTCTTTCTCTCTCTTTCTCATCTAGCCAAGAGAAGGGAAACTGCAAGAGAATGCTGCACTCTGCTCCTTATCACGGTGGCATCAACAACGTGAAAGATCTCTTTTCCAAGGTTGGTACCTACTGGGTCCATGTCCACCCCCTCTCCATCTCCGCGTAGCCTATCTCCAAATAGGTCTTGTAGTACTTAAGGTTCATCAAGATAACTCTAACCTGGCTTTGTGTCCTGGGACATTGTGTCCCTGGTGCGTGGCTTATGTTTTGGGTTTTTCGAGTTCGACAATCCGAAAGAGTGCATCCTTACTTTGGTACTATACATAAATACATTTCATTCTGTTTGTTCTCTCTCTCGGCCATCTTGCATCCGAGACCTTCTCTTGTCGATCTCCTCGTGTCTTGTTTGGTGTCGCGATTCCATTGTCGCTATAGGGAACTCTGCTTCCTCTTGGTACATACCTATTATATGAGGATAGACACTGTCGAACGGCGAATAATCCCGTCACGAGGAGAGACAGTAGATCGGCATCACGACACGCCTCGTAAGAACCCATAAGTGCAAGAGCGTACATAAACTGTATATATGGCCCATGTTGAACTTCTACAGGGAATTCTACGAATGCCTTTTCTATATACATTCTTTCGTTTATATTCTTATAGCTAGTATTTCCCATTGTCGATGTAACCGTGTCTACCTTAGTACCTTGGAGGGAATTGTGAATCCTATCGCAAGGAGTCCACTTCAGTTACAAGCTACGACGTATACCCTATAAGAATCCATAAGTGCATCGCCACGATTGAGCATGCACCTAACCTTTTTGTCGCCCCTGTATTTTCTCGCTTCTGTATAGCTGAACAGGGAGTTAGTATCTATCTCGTATATATATCTCGTGAGAGAAAACGATTTTTTTTTACGTGGATATACATTTTTTCAATCTCTATAGTCACTTGGCGATATTCAAAATTATTTCTCGCGAGTTTACGCAGAAATCCGCTAGATAGCGAGCGTGTGCTAGATTTTCATTGGTTTTCAGTGACGTGTCGTAAGTGCAGGAGGGACTTGGTAGGATCAAGGTTCGTGGCCGATAATAGTAGAGTGCGGGATATATCGTGTCTGGGTGAAACAAAAGTTCGAAAACGCGTCGCTACGTGTCGGTGCATTAACGTAATCACAGAGGGTTGAAAAAGGGAGGCTGACTTTTCGTTTTTTAGGACCCACGTTTTCCCGTGATGCTTCTTCGGCACCTCTTATTCTTTACTCGTCTCGTCACGGCCGTCCTCTTCCTTCTCCACTTCCATCGCAATGAGCACGGAACACGTTCCTGACACGCGTCTATAATAAAACCACCTACTACTTCACTACCCGCTCCGACTGCGTTCCACTACCAGCAAGACCCTAAGTGGGGCTGACTCTGCAAGAATTTTATTTTTGTGCTCCCAAAACATCAACGCATCCGACCACGTCCAGACGGCCAACGACTGGCTCGAACAACCAAGTTGCACTAGGAAGCCAAACTGCCTTGAATGCTTTTTTGGTACATTTTTTTATTTTCTATTTTTTCGCCCTTATTACGTCACCTCAGAGCGCAGCGCGTGACACATTTTTCAAAGCGTGCTACCAATTTTATAATGACTGGAAAATTTGTAGATGCTTCTCTTCAAGGCATTGACTGTTACTATGACGGAAGTACTCCGTTAGCACGAATTTCCGGTCTCGAGCTGCACGTGAATTTCCGCAGTTTTCTACGGCGGTCTTAGATAAGAATTTATCATGGTCCGTTTGGAATTAATCTGGCATTAATTCTAATCGTCGTTGAGATTTATTAGAGCACGGTAAAACTGTCGGGCAACTTAGGAAGAAGTAGAAAAGTTCTTCCCGTTAATCGGATGTGTATACTTAAACTCTGCGCAGGGGTGGTCAGCCAATTCTCGTGTATTTTTATTTTATTATTTTTATAAGGCTTTCGCGATTTTCTTACAATTAGCATCGATCTTCAAAAATTAACAAAAATATTTATCTGAATATAATTTTAATTATGATTAAACTTTCAGTAATTTATTTAAGTTAAATAGACTGAATACTCCTAGTTCATTTGTAAATTTTACTCTACAATCAGGCTCGTGCTAATTTGTTTGTCTTTTCTGTAAATATTGGTATATTGTATTGCTATATATATATATATTTTTATATAGGCTTCCATATTGTCATTGCTGTACTACTTAAGAAATGTATAGGCATAGACATTATACCGTTTACCACAAAAAGGAGCCACGTAGGTACACAACTTCGGAAGCTACTGTATAATCCATGGCTATTGCACCTAGTACAACCCTTGAATTTACAGTTACTTCCGGATTTCAGGTATTTCAGTGTCAGTTTCAAGGATCTGCCCACTAATGCCGAAGCACTCGACAGGCACAATGGTCGTACAAAAATATTTATTGTAGACTGTCATCAAGAAATCAGTAATACAGTAAGGTGTCAGTAATTGTTAATAAATATTTTATTACCAAGTACAATTCTCATTAAGAATTCAATAGTTCATTACGAATCTCGTCGGCGTTGATTTTTACGATCGAGATCTTAAACAGATAAAATATTGCTATTGAGTCAAAGCAAGAATAAGACAGAGCAAAATTATACTGAATTATTAAAATATTTCAAGTCCATAGACATATCCATAGTTCAGGACAGAATTTTGTAGTAATTGTATTTGCACATGGAAAGCCTGGGTAAACAGATCCTGACTGTCAAATCCCAAGAGAGCTATATATTTGTCCAGGAAAAACTTGAAGATTTTCAGTCAAGAAGTTACATCCCTTGTCCAAACCTTCAACTGAATAGAGAATTTTTCTGCATTTTAGGGAAACAAATACTTTTGGGTGTGTCCCGTGCTTTCGTAGGACGTCAGCTGGTGAAACCTATGTTAAATGCTTATACGATAATCACCAGCTTCGCTAATTTATGGCGTTTGTATTGTTGATTGGCAATACTTGACTTCTTGTTTACAATAGAAATTAACGTGTATCCAACGTATCGTATAAAGTCTACCGGGTGTCTTGACACTTCCCGAGATATTACACTAGATATAACCCCATAACGTGTCAGAGAAAATTTTCGCTTTAGAGTATTAGAAAATCTCTTAGCGATAAAATCAGCTGATTTGCTTTTTGCGGACAACCCAATCTTTGCGTTAGTATTAACATTAAGCTATAATGGTCGAGCGGCCATTAGCACAGAGAGTCGAAAGCTCAGGGTCTTCTTCAATGACGATAGTCATTAGTCGCTATTGCCTTGTTCCTTTGTATGTACAAAAGCTTAAATAGGCAGTTAGGCCATATTGAAAACGTCAGAAATAAAAAATAAAATTTTAAGCTCGTAATGGCTCTACTGTTAACCAATGAGGTAAGTCGTTAATGTTCGATTAAATTTGTAAAAAGGTATCTCGTAAAATATTTCTTCCTTACCATAGATCTAATTCCTCGACTCGACAGAAACTGTCATTACTGCCTAAATAAAGGAAAATATTATTATCTACAAAAATATCAGCTCCGTATTCGCACTCTGTTCTACAGAAGTAACGGTAACTGATGTTTCAGGCTTCTATGCCGACAATACGAAAGAAACAAAAGAATCGGTGTTATGACTATCAGGAAGAGACCCGAGAGAACTGCTGTGTGTATATAACTTCGAGTGGCACGTTTGAGTTGATTAGCCGTGTACTATATATGTATATATAATACTCAAGCCCTGTATCCAGACTTCTGGACTCTATTTTCGCAACCGTTCCTTGCTTCAAATCTTCTAGCGTCCTTACTATCCTGAATGTTGTTTCTTTAACCAAGAAGAGTCGTCTCCTATCTATGGTCGACGCTGAAAAAAAAAACCTACAAGACAGAAGCTTTTTCTAGATTTTTGCTAAAGGAATTTTATGGTGAATAGTGTTTTCACGTTTTTACCTATTTTTTTTTGTTTTTACCTTTTTTTATATGTAGGATTAAATAACTGCTGTCACCTCGTCACGTACAATTAACGCTCGACTCGAAAGAAAGTCGAATTTCACTATGAACTGTATGGATGCTTCGATACTTTAATGGATGACGGACAGTTTTAAGGTCGAGGTCACGCGTGAATTAGCATAGATAATATATCCAATCTAAAACGAAGATTTATGATTTATGTTCGAAAAATTAGTCTCAATTTTTATGAGTGCAAAGAATGTTTCGCGCGGGAAATCACGTTATTTTTTTAAAAGGTTAAAAATTTCAAGGATGCACATTGTAAATTCCAAGCTCAATTCAGATTTTCGTGATACCGGAATTAACTATTTTGATTATAACAGTCTGCTACAATATAGTACCATCTATCACTGATCAATTACAGATAAGAGTCCATTGAACAAAAGAAAAAAAATTCAAATGGTTCTTACGTAGCAATACCTTCAGTTTCAATTTAGACAAATAAAGTACCGTTTTCTTACTAGAGAAAGTGCATAGAAAATTTTCAGTTCGTTGCCTTTTTTTTATAGAGGAAAACAAACATTTCATCCCACACGATCCAAATCTCCTGCGCAGACAGCAAACACGGAACGTAATCCCAACGATCGGTGGCAGCTCTAAACTCAAGATTACGTTCGTAGAACTAAACCGGGGTAATCCGGAATTGCGGGGTGTAAGGGATGCACCCTGTAGAAACGATGTCAGAGACCCACCGGCGAGGTGAGTACAGCAAACCTCCGACGTAAACGACATAACGAGGAGTAACGTGACTTCGATATAGAGAGTATATATATATATAAACATTGCATATATAAATGTAGTAAAGCAAGATAGAAGTATGTATATATATATATATATATATATATATATTGTATGTATAAGTATATATCTATATAGGAGGATTACAGAGTCTGTAGAATGCAGCTTACATCGTGTAGCATAGGAAGTCTAGAACAAAATATAGAGGAACTAAGGGATACTGAGGTTACAGGACTAGGGAGCATATAAGAGTAGTATCGTAGAAGGAGGATGAAGCAAGAAGAGTGAGGTTAGGTTAGGTGAAACGCGCACGACCCAGGACGGTAGCAAACCCGCACCTAGAACAAGAGCGGTAAAAATAAATCGATAGGCGGAGTTTTTCGTGGCGCGCCGCGAGAGGCGCTGGGGGTGGGGAGAGCAATAGGCGGAGTCAAGCTGATTTAGGGCCGCCATTTTGTGACAATGCACGAGAGGGGGGAATGCCTATCTGATTGGCTGATCTACGGACTTCTCTCGTCCTCGACAAACTTCTACAGATTGTTCGGTTGTACTCCGCCGGCACTCCAGCCACCCGGCAGCACGGCAACCGAGCCACCCTAGTACCACTGCCGTACCAATACCAATGCCACCATCATCACCAGGCCTCTGTCATGTGTCTCTTATGTTCCGTAGACTACACTCATCCCCTATAGTAGGGGAAACTACCACCCTTAACGTTACTAATACTAGTAACTTATAATATTCTTCGTACAGTATTTTGCTGAACTATGGTAATGATTTCGCAATTTGAAAGTTACGATAATTTTACTTGAAAAAAATGTTTACCATACACATTTGTTTGACGCGAAAATCGAATTTCGATTTAAATGATGATCATGAAATTTATTGAAAGAAGATTAATTTTTATTACTTTTTATTAAATAGATGTGCTATGGTGATACAAGAGGGATGTCTTTTTTATCAATTTCCTGGGATTACACTAGTGTGCAAAAATAATGTAAATATTTACTGATTGATCGGAGTCGGTCTCTTAGTCACTGATCTAAGACAACCTGTAAGCTAGTGACGGTCTTACGTCAAAATCTCGGTCAGATTTCAGACTTGATATTTCAAGGGTCGTATCTAAATCGGCGTATCTCATCTAGATATAGTTGCAGTATCAAGATTAACTCTGCACTGACATATCTCGGTCATAATCTTCTCGCAAGGCACGTGGCGCGGCTTTCGCTTTTTTGTTCCGATCCGATCAAAATTTTCGGGAGACCGATCGTTAAAGGCATCTTATCTAGCTTCTTTATTTCGTTCTTCTTCGATTTTATCCTCATGTCAATTCTGTTGTATGAAAATTATCTTAACCGTCTCTCGGATGATAAAAGCTTGTTGAAAATCTCTAGGAAGGTGGCGAGTCTCCAAATGGCTATAAAATTTGCACAGTGAAATTGGAAAAAATTTTGCGGGAATATTCTTGATCTCAAAATCCAGCATGTCGAGTGGCTTGTTTGAGGATCAGAACCATTTGGCAGCGATCCGGAAAACTATTTGCCAATTGGTGTCGAGCGTTGAATTAAATTCGGTGGTCACATTCAATTGGATATAGTCCATTCCTGGTAGTCGGTGTATAGTGAGGCGGGAGTTACGATATTTATTATGCAAATTGCGTCCCGCGAAAGCAGAGGCTTGCGTGTTTGCGTCGCGTGATTAATGACGGGAGGATTCCGGACGCGCAGCTGCACGCTTCGAGAACTGATTCGCGTTGTGAAACTCGAACCTTATGACTCTATAACCCCGAAGCCAACGGGGATTTTGGTATATACTCCCGAAAATTTGTTATTGGCATATAAAAAACAAATATTTTTCAATTTTAGATAATTTCTTAACACCTTCAAAATAAAACTTCAAAAATTCAGTAACTTCAGGATATAAAGCAATTTCTAATATTAGAGGTAAAAGTGCTATATTTTGTATTTATCCAAAAATACAACATTTAATTTATAAATTGAAATATTCGAAATTGTGCGAATTAGTGTCGAACGTAGGAATGGATAAGACGAACGGGAAGATATCAGATGGAAAGTGCACATTGCTAAAGTAGTTAATACGAGGATGAAAAGATGGAAAAGGAGACGAGAAATCTGAAGAAGAAGAGGAAGAAGCAATGGAAGCTTTACTCTTCGCAGGTTTCGGCTGGATATAAGCTCGATTTTTCCCCGGCGTTGACAGAAAAGGTGGAGGTATTAGAGAATGGTGGTGGGGGTGAGTAACGCCCGTGGGGGGGTGGGACCGTATCGTAGGCGTTGCCACAGCGACCCGAACATAGCCGAACGTGAGCGAATTCTGCCGAAGTTGTGTGAACGTGGGGGCTACGAAGGCCTGTGTTTTCGTGCGCTTTAGTTCCGCGCCGGGTGCCACGATAGTTGCATCGACGAGTCGTGCGCGCGCGCGTTTCAAATTTCAATTTAATTCCACTCACGGTATCGTTGACGGTAATTCGATCGAGAAAACAAAAACGACAGTGTATCGCGTCCTGGACCAGCTGGAAGGCCTACTGGGACACTTCGAACGCCACGATGTGCTGTGTGTGTGTGTGCAGTGTGTTGGTGCTAACCTAGTGATAACATCCTTTATACAAAAACTCGTTATCGCCTTATCGCTGGATTGCTTCTTGAGATAAGGTAAGGCGTTGATCTCACTCGCGATCTTCTTGATATATCAGATTCGTTCGGTTTACGAGCGGGGGCAGTAGTGTCGCCAGTCATACAACTGATTTTTCATCGTTGGGCCTTATCTACATATCAATCCCGTTTATATATTTGTCATTCGAATCACTTTCCTTCGCCATTATATAATTCATGGCTCAACCATTCGCTGCTCTCCTGAATATGTTGTCCTTCGTATTTCCGTACATCGGTGACATTGCCTAACGGGCAAGACGCCCAAACTTCACGAAACTAGACTTTGCGCCGACGCCCCGCACTTCTTTCTTCTGATCGCTCTTCGTTTTACTCTGTTTATTTCCTTTTGTAATAGATACACCGATTGACAAAAACTTTACCTCAGTTTCTTATCAGACCGATTGGTCTTCCGTATTATTTTATTATATCCATTTTATTGTGGGACAACCTTATTATTAGGCACACATATGATCAGTGAACTAGTCAATATTATATGATAATCCCTGTTATCAGTGATTCGTAAAAATGATAATTAAGTAATTTTTGTACGTTCTACGTGTCAGTAAATCTCAAGTAAAAGTTGAAAGTCAATTTGACTCGGGTATCTTCTAGCGTTGAGTGCAAGAGCTGTAAATGCATTTGCCTCTTTTACTACACAATTCAGTTATTATCGTAAATCTCTAATGATCTGCCCAATCCCAAAGACGGTAATACTCATATTTGGCCAGAAGTTAAGTGACTATAGTGAAGTGTCTAAAAAGGAGCTCATTGTGATCGGTTAAGAGGCAAAGCAAACGAGACTGCTTGTAAGTAGCCAGGCACTGAAGCAGGTAGAAGTTAACAGCAGGCAGTCAAGTAGACAGGCAGAAATGCATCGTGAAAAATGTTTAGTCTAAAAAGAACGTAGAGCTCGACCATCATCGTGTTCATTTTAAAATAGGTAAAGCAGTGACGCTTGTGTTATTGAAAAATAATGTCCCACTTGTCGCATCCACAATATACAGATAATACTCTACGGCAATATACCGTGAGCTACGAGAATAGTACGGTTAAGCGGATTCCGACGGCGCAAAATATTCTTTCGTTCTCTCTGTATACCTTTGACCTACCTTCCTCGAGAAATACACAGAAGCTCAATGAATTTGAAAGTCTCTAGGAAACTTTACGTAGTCAATGTTAACGGTACCGTTTATAGTTGTATGTTGATTTCTGATAATCAAAATACGAGAATCCGATTACTCGCTCACTCGCAAGAAAATATATACACGGTTATTGAGGACTATTGCAGCACCTGAAGATAGTTCTGCTATAGGAATTAATGGAAATCAAATGGATATAACCATCTTCAGGTGGTGCAATAGCCCTGAATAACGTATATACAAAACGTCAAGTCAGTATCATGAAGTACTTATAGCTACGACATGCATTAAGATCACGATAGCCGATCTATCGATTAAGATTCGACGATCGATCCTGACTGCGTATCGATTTTCATATTATATGATCGTCGATTCGTGATTCTCGCTGTGATCGAGATTTTGGGCTTACGACTTTTGCTTTATCTGGATTCTCCACGATAGAATCTAATTGCTGGCCGGGATTACCTAAGCAAATTCAATTAGTAATTAGTCGTTCGATATCGCGCTTCATAGCTTACTTAACCGTTTCATTTGGCTTTAGTGAAAATTGCTTCCAGGTTACTATACGATTTGTCACTTTTCGTCGGATCTTGGATATATAGCTTTCTCGAAAATTTTCAAGGACTTTTTAATGCTTCCTCTATTTCTCTCTGTTCCATCTTCGTTCTCTGTGTACACAACTCCATTCTTTTTTTTTACCTTCGATATGATTTTTCAAACGTTATTTTTACTTCCCTTCATCTCGGCAGAGTTTGTGACAAATCCCGCGACAGTCCTCTCGGACGATTTCGCAAGAAGGCGTTACCCATTATACGCATCTGTTGTGCGCAAGACACGGCAAGTCGCTTTAGATAAGAACTCGATGGCGGATAACGAATGGGCCGTTTCGAATATTCTGTTTAACTTTGCGACTTAAGCCACGGCACACGCGACGATTTTTTAATTTCATTTACTTTTTGAATCTTATCGTGACACTCTTTGTTTTTCCTCTTAATTTTCACCATATCGTTTACTGCGTGGAAGAAAAAAGGACGCTCAATCTTCTCATACGTTTCCTTGACTCTCTGTTGTTCTTCTTCGTCTCTCGTACGTGTCTTGCATCGCTCGGATGCACGCTGAAAATAATAAACACCTTGGGTCCTCGAGTATCACTGACACTCATCGAACAGTAAACGTCTGGCGATATGTATATGTATACATTTGTAGGACATAGGGAAACGGACATGGCGAATGTCAGTATCGTCAGGCAACCGCGAATAATTGCCAATTTGCAAGTATAATATCTAACAGTTTGTGTTTTCATTTATTAGCCGCGAATTTACGGTGCGCTTATTAGCGAAGACCGGCACATTTAAAATAAACTCGACAATAACGATCGTCGGGAGTGGTCGGTGTTAAACAGCGAATTAACTCCTTGACCGTCCGTACCACGTCGCTCCAGTCGCCGAGAATATCCCGGCAATTTTCATGGGATTACCTATAGGAAATTGCATAGTAAAAGCCTGTCTATTACCTACTTGCAGTCTCCATAATCATTAATACACACTCTCGTACACTGTCGTCGTATTAATCTTTCGTGGAGTCTGACATGGAAAATTTCGAAAAATTCCTAGTCTGATCATGTTGTACTTATGAATTCTTATCGTATAGATATAATGTTATTCTATCCTGCCAATTCAAGCGTCGATTAGTATCTAACGTGGCCGCTGTCTGCCTCTAATATTGACACTTCTTCACTCTGGTGAATTTTACTGAATGGTGAACGGACGTTAAAAGTTGAAGCTTTTTGAGGTCAATTCAAAATGCATCCATCGGGAGTGGACGGGTAGCTGGTCCATATCTTATGGACTTTTTTGATCAGGAATGTCATGGGCCAACGGGCCCATTGTTCCCTGCTATACTAAATGTGCGTGGATTTATGTATACATGAACGAGAAACTTTATATATATATATATATATATATATATATACGCATGGGATATCCTCGTATAGGTATAGATATAGGGCTCTGCGTGCGAGAGCGTGGATTTTTCGTTTTCTGCTTTTGGAAAAGGAGATGGGTCGGAGTTATATATTTTTTTTCCTTTCTTTCTATACCATCTCCTTTTTTCCCCTCTTCTATTTCTTCAAAAGAACGTGAAAGATACGGGCGTCAGTTTCCAACCTGATACCTTTGATGGTGCTGTTGTTCCCTTATTGGTTGTGGTTATTACGTGTATTTTTTTTTTTTTATATATAAATAGATCACAATCGACAAGTGCGTGACTTCGTATCGTTTGCGTCCGGATATAATGGATTTGGATATTTATTTGAAAGTTCGCGTTCGGTGCGATCTCCTTAATTAGAACCATGTGCGGAGCCAATAAAGGCTGGTTTACATACGTATTCTCTAGGACGAGAGGAATAAATATTTTCAAGCGTCCGAATAGCGACGGACGAATGGAGACGTAATAGACGAGTTTTCGTGGAACATGTAAGATTACCAAATTTCGATAAGATAAACCAATACGTGATCGAACATTGGCCGTCGATGGAGTACATGGGTGAACGATAAGGTTTTTCTTTCTGATAACGAAAATAAAAAAGTCTTGCACGTATATCGAGAATCACGGACTTCTTGAATCAGGCTCTATCATTACCAATCCACTGTGTCAAAATTTTCTTTCATTTCGTGCCCGTCTCCAGGAGGCTTTCTATGAGAGATACGTTTCCAGGTATTCATTTGCATTTTCCATGCATTCTAATTGCACGTTTCTCACTGCCTTGAATCGGTGCGCGTCATTTGTTTAATTTATCCTTGAGATATTTTTCAAGCACACACGGCAACTGCCATTAAGCTATAGGATTTATCTTAGTGCGCGGACTCCTTGCATGTTATGTGTCACTCACTCTTAATTTTTTTTTTTTTTTTTAATTCTTTCGCTTATCAGCGACGTGATGGAAGTTTTTCAGTTTACTGGATATCGAAATGTGGAGTGAAAAAAAAACTTTATCTTATATATATCCTGATTATGTATCCAAATGTCCCGGTATCTAGTTTTTATGGTCGATGAAAGATTTAGATTATCACTTTTTATCTGACAATTTAAGCTACGACGCATCAATGGCTCGCAATTCGAAAGCTTCTTTTAAATCCGTCATAGTATGTATTAGATATTATCTCGTGGTTTTAACTATCTAATTTTGTTTTATGAAGCATTTTTGATTTGTTGATGGAATCGTAGATTTTTATCGAGTCCACGCGATCTGGGATTTTCGTATACACAATGCTTTGCCATCTTGAGTGTGCTTTATTATGCTTGTACTTTACGCGCTTCAATCGTAAACGGCGCCAAAGTCACTTTACGCGTAATAAACAAATTCCGAGTGTGACGTATTTGTTATACACGAGATAGGTACAATGTGTTATTACCGCATTGAGTTAAAAGTAACGTGCGAATATACATTTTGAAAAGAAGAAAATGTTTCTTTTTTTTTTCTCAATTTAATATCAGAATACAAATATGATCTATTGTAGAAACTTTACTCTGAAAACTGACCATAAGGCTTCCCATCTACTTCTTGTAGCTAACTCAGAGTCGAGCAGTTCGGTACTTTTTAGCCGGCGGCTGTATCACTGTATTTATAGGTCATTTCAGAGAATGACTTTATTTTTCAAAAATCATATTTTTCCTTCCTGTGTTAATGACAGGTCACACGTAACTCTACATATATTTTTATATACACACATATATACACGGTTAAGGAATTCGTTTCAAAATGTCATTTGTATAGTGTAAAATAGAAACTTGACCTTTTTTTTTTCGCGTAACGTTATCTTGTCACACGTGTCAATATAACGATTGGGTAATTGTACACGGATAACGAGATCGGACGGTAATTGACAGAAATCTAATATACTCGAGGATTCTTGCGGGCTGTAAATGTGTATACTGTATGCCTAATTTTTTTTTTTTTTTTTTTAATGAAAGTGGCGACGGGACTGGGATGGACGCAAAAATTGGCAGAATTTCTTTTAAGAATTAAATGTTGCGGTCTGCGCGTACGTGTATGTATGTTCGTGTACGATTTGTGGTCGCGATATCTCTTAGCGATGATCGCACAAATTTGGCAGCGGTCATTATATTTTTTTTATGTAGTCAGCCGACAAGCCGACACGTACGTAAAGAATCGATAAGGTTACTCGATGCTAATTTAAGTAGATCCGATACATAATTATCAGCGATTAATGAATCAAAGTATATTTATGGTTACAACAGTATCAATCGACGTTTTATGTCGTCGAGAATTTATTTGAGAAATAAGTTTATCGCGTGTTTTCTTTTTTTTTCTTTCTTTCTTTCACGCTGTGACTCACGGAGCCGTGTAATAACCTACGTGATTTTTTTTTTTTTTTACGGAGATTAATACAAACAAAAATTTCTGATTGAGACTTTCCCCCACTATCGGCGACGGGTATACTTTAAAGGAATTTCGTGACTCGATTTGACTGTTTTTTTTTTCTTTTTTTTTTCGAAGTTTTTTAAATAAAACATTTTTTTAACGGTACCTTTGAAAAAACCTTGTTTATTTCTCTGTTACGTGTCATTCGGAAATCGATCGATCGAGCAACGTATTTGCACTTGTGCGTATACGGAAGGCGACGATCGCGGAAACCTTCGATATGCTTTAATCAAATTTAATCAACTGCCGCTGCCGTGTTCTGTATCTTAATCTTATCGCGCTTTTTCGTCTATCTTATCATCTATTGTTCTTCAAGTATTTTATTTGCCGGCAGACCAGACGCTTTCTTGGAGACGCTCTTATAGTAGAAAATTTTCTTGCGACTCGTGCACGCGCCATACTCAAATCTTTTTCGCTTCCTGTTACCTCATCTTCGACTCCATCTGGAAATTCGTCCTGAGGTATTTAAAGCAAATTACTCGAAACTTGACATGTTTAATGAAAGACAACTTTTTTTTTTTTCTTTTTATTATTTTTATCAGGGACCCGACTTTATGGGCTTCCGGTTAAACGCATCGGGCTCATTAGGTACACGCGTAACGATCGATTGTATCTCGGAGGAATTTAGTTCAATCGGGTCGATTTATAATGATTTTGTTTTTTCACAGTAGTTTTCGAAATCGTTCATTTTGTCATTGTGTTGGATGAAATGGTGGGGGAAGGGGTTCGTATTTTTATTACTTAACGTATGCGCGTGTATATGTGTACGATAGGTCGAAGATTCTCGTATCGCAATTTAATTTTGAAAGTATTTGGATCGTTTGATACTTCGATTGGATGATTGATACCGGCTTTTTTTGATTACGTCAGTGATGACCTTGATTACGCGCGAATATATCGATGATTAATTTTGTGGCTTTTGACGAGGAGTCAGTATGCTTATACTTAAGCACTGATCAACATCTAATTGGTCGAGATCTTAGCAATCGGTTATCGTTATGGCAGATTTTATTATTTCGGTAAGTCCATTAGGCTACTATGAATTGTTGATAATCTTACTTCGGTTGTATCGATTATAATTAAACGAAGGACTAACTGAATTTTTATTGGCGACGTATCTCTGTCCAATCTGACGTGACAATAGCCTGATCGAGTCTGCGAAGATTGTTCCTCTACGGATTGAACAAAAGAGTCTCGGGGGACTTGTGTGTGACGAACATGAAAAATGCCTGTAACGTAAAATAATCGAAGCCTGACTCGTTTGTTGTTCAATGAGCAAGATTACTTTTGTGATATTTACAAAAAATCAGTAATAATGTTATTTTTACATAAGTAGAATAAATAGCGTAAAATTCATGGGAATTGAAAATTTTCCAAATTTATCAGTCATTCGAAAAATGACATGAAGTGAAAAGTTTACAGTACGAAAAGAAAAAAAAGAAAATAAAAAAGTGATCGATCCTCTCCTCCAGAGCGATACTCTAATCCTTTGATTCTCGATGGTAATAGGTGATTTCTATCGGGGAGCATCGATCGATTTGACAAGCAATCAATCACTGTTGGGAGCTTACTTCCTCACAGTGGACGCATCGTAAATCCACAAAGTTGGACACAACCGTCGAATTAGCTTTACGCAGTAGTGATAAAATGAGTGTTTTCCACAAAAAAAAAAAGAAAATAAATAAAAATCACGAGTAACATAATTGACGTATTAAGAAAACGAAAAAAAAATCGTAATCGTGATTCTCATTATGTTTCAGATTCGTACGAGCACATCGGCCAGCGGTCGGGCCCAAGAGGCTTGAGAGAGAGTAGATCCCGACATATGAGATCAGACAAGGAGTAACAGAAGCTTCCGTAGGGTCGCGTCCCGACTATCCGAATCGTTGCTTTTGGGTTGACCTTAATTTTTATTAGTCGTTGTCGCGCGGTGTGAGACGCATCGAAATCTTCAAAAATTCTCGACACAATGGACATGAGCAGCGAATCAAGCGCGGCGAGGTGGTACGAGCCACCCAGGTCGACACTTGACCCACCTACGGGAGCTGGAGGTACCGGTGTCGCAGCGACCCCTGATTACAGGGGTTACTATCCCCATGCAGCACCGACGCCACATCATCCGGCAGCAGCCGCCCACTACGCTCACAGTAAGTCAATCGACTTCGTGTACAACTTCCGTTTACATAACCATTGCGCATACGTCAGCCATGTAAACCAATTTGTCTTGCACCTGTTAACTTGACCTTTGAATTTTCAATGACCTTTAACTTACTTCACAAGTCCCACTCGGTACCTCTCGAGCTGTTCCGCCTGGGCCCTTTGGGTCTCGCGCGCGTTCATCCAAGAAGAAGTATTTCGATAGCGTTTTCTCGCTGCTGGCTAGTTATAACAAAAATTAGGGAGACGAAGGCAGACGTAAAGACGAAGGAGAGGAAATGAGGGAGAAACGAAAAAAAAAAAAAAAACAAGAAACAGAGAAAAGAAGAAGAGTAGCGAGGAGGGCCCAAAAAGCGTATGAGTATGAAACATGATCCAGCCGGTCTGATCTTGGGGCCTTGGAACGCGATATCCCTGATTCGTGCCGACGTGCATGGATCATACCCGAGGCCTCTGTTAGATCGCCCTCGAAAAAAACTCCTGTCCTAATCGGAATCAAATCTTCGGAGTGTTGCGTGCGCGCGGTGGGCTTAAGGCCGAATGATTTGACGTTTCTCGCAACGCGACGATTCGTCGCGACTTCACCAAGTGTATCGTTCGTTACCCCAGCCCTCCCCGACATATATGTATATATATATCTATACTCGCGTACCTCGTTACTTCTTCTCGAATCAAGTAAAAGCACGTATCTTCACTTGAAAATATAATACCAAAAATGGGCTTTGCTTTCTTCTACCTCGTGTAGCATTTTTTTTTTCCATCTCTTATTTTTACACCTGAACGCTCGCCTTTGCCACGCCGACGAAACAGCCTCGTTGCTGAAAATTAAGGACGCCGATTATCTTCTTTAATGAAAATGAAAATCTAAAATGTGGTGAGGTGGCGGGAGAGATGTAAAAAAAAAAAATATGGCCAATGCCTTCGCGCAGTGGTTGCGGCAGACAGGAAGGAAGCGCAGCCAACCGCGAAGCCACGGGGTCTGAGAGAGGTGCATACGTAATTACAGGCCACAGGGAGCTTTATAATACGTTGCCGTTTTATGCTGCAGTGGTATATACCAACCATCCTAGCTCTGCTACTCTCACAGCTGTCCTACGGAGTACTGTACTGTGACGACGAGAGAACCCTACACTCTCACCTACTTATATACTCCTTCTGCACACGTCTAACCTAACCTTACCTCTAACCAATCTACCTACCTACCTACCTACGTATCTATATACATACGTGCCGACTTACGAGAGGACGACGCCATCTTGCGCAAATGCACACGCCAACCGAAGGCGGAGCCAAGTCGGTAGGGTCTCTCGCTCGTTCTCTCGCCCTGATAAAACTGTTGCTGCTCTTGCTGCTGCTGCTGCTGATGTTAGTGCTGCTCCTGTGCCGCTACTGCTAAAAATCAGAAGCGGCAGAAGCAGCAATCCCGACAACTTGACCTGTACCGTCTACCGTCTTTCTTAGCTTCTTTATATACTTTGTTGTCTTACGCTGAAAGAATATGTATATACATGTGTATATACTTTGCTTCGTTCTTATACTTTACTCTTGGTTACATTTTTCTTGGTTTTCTCTCTCTCTCTTACGTTCTCCATGTCTCGAGTAACCGAAGCGTTACGCGAACGATCCGAAGGCCCGAGTACGATCGAGAGCAGATTCCCGCTGTGAAATTGCATGTTATTACGAAAAAGCTGGGGGCACCTCTACCGAAATGAGACGTTATTTTCTTCAGGAATTTCATGGAGTCACCACCTGTACTCTTCTCGTTCGTGTAGCATAGATGAATACGGTGTATGGCGTTCAGGATTTTATTTTAAATTAATCTTACTATGCGTCTGTCAGTTCGTGATGCAGTTTATGAAAGCTCGAAATACGTGCTGTCTAAATGTCCAATCTTCGTACAGCATCAAACTATCTGTGAGATCAATTAAATACTCCAGGCAATGATAAAAGTTAATTCGTAAAATGCGTGTTATCCCTTTTACGATTCAGATCTACCATGGCAGGTGCTATTGTTTCCTAAAGGCTATACGCAATTCACTTTTGACAGTTGGCATAAAAGCTAGCCAGCTACACGTGGGGTTGGCGCGTAGTAAAATGAAGCTAATTATCTGGAGTGGACTTTGACGTAGAAAGTGTCCGAATGGTATTCTATGAGTTTCTGTAATGCGTCACGAATCCCTCGTGCGAATCGCTAATCATTGATCGTAGAACAATGAAGAGAATATAACGATAGCGCGTATTCGGCTATATTCGATCGGTAGCTGCGTAATATGGATCTTGATAAAATCGACCCAGCCGTGCTGCCATATAACTCGTTGTGGATTCAGCATGCTCCTTCTCTCTCGCGCGCCCGTGCACCCTCCAATTGGAGCTGGAGGTTGGTAACGGTGCGGAATGTTGGCTCATCTCGTTAAGCTAAAACTCCGTCGGCTTTCATTGTACTAGGCCACCTTGATTATTCGTTGTCTCGTTGCGCCACGTCCGCCGGGAGAAAAGACATATCGTACGGCAGAGTTTGCTGGGATCTCGAGTATGGCAGTTGGAAAATCGGTTCAGAACACTCGTGGAAGATTAATTCAGTATGAATAGCAGATACATGTATATTTAAGTTACGTACAGTAGAGACCACTGGGTATGTATAGCCGTGGGATTGCTGTGTCTGTGTTATTGAGCGGATGGATATTTTTGCTTTCTCTCTCTCTCTCTCTCTCTCTCTCTCTCTCTCTCTCTCTCTCTCTCTCTCTCTCTCTCTCTCTCTCTCTCTCTCTCGCTGTCTCTTTGACTTGTCTGTCTCTTGTGCGCTTCATGCAAAATGACTGGACCGGATCACAAGACAGGTCGATCGATTACCGCAATAAATAGTAGCAAGAAATTGTCATATGGGTAATTACTATTATATACGCGGATGAATGGTTACGGTTACTCATATGAATAAATGTATCTGTTCGTAGCGAGTCTGTTTTTTTATTTTTTTTTTTATTATTCTTGTCTTTTATCTATAAATTGCATACGTAACCCAGTTGACTAATCCATACATGTCGTCGAGGCTCTTGATATATAGATCCGGTCTTCCTATAGGTTCGCGTTAATACGAGTGGCTTCTCTACGAGAGTAAAGGATGGTGGTTGTACGGGGTGGTTAAAAAAAAAAAATTATCGTGAAATAAAAAAACGAGTACTACAGGGTAGGTACGGGATGTAAACAAAAAAATAGAAGGAAACTAGTGTATTTGTATGTTTTATTATACGCGTTCGGTCGTTCATAAATGAAAAATATAACGCGCCCGACGAAAAGCCAGATGTTATCGGACCCCATCGTGATCTCATACGTGATATAATGGCGACTATCTGCATTTTTCATGCATATTCATGCGCGTTACGCGCCTACACAGTTAACCCATGCACACGGGCTACATAGCTGATGGCGTTCATGCGAGCAGATTCGTTTGACGTGCGTCAAACATACGGAAATAGGACGTATCCGTATCTACGGATACAATTATTACTTTTTACGTGTGAAACTAGATTTTTTTTAGTCCTTTTTTGTTTTAATTCTCGTAAACGGGTGTTACCCAGTTATACATATAACATATGCAACTGCCTATCATGTATATATAGCATCCGTACAAGCTCTTTCGTTCGACTTCCATCTTCTTCTTGTCTCTTATTTCTCTTCGAATGCCACTCGAAACAATGCTAGAGTCCAAAAAAGCATGTCCATAGTACGAGTAAGGAAAAGCCGGCGCCATATTGGATCCGACCTGTTTTCACCTTATGGGAATAGTCATTTATTTCTGTGACTTTTTCTTTTTTACTCTTCGTTTCTTTAGCGTAGACCAAACACCTTGTGTCAGGTATAATCCTGTCGTGTATCGTATACAGAGTCAACAATGTTCGAGCGATACCGACGTTCCGACATTGGTGTATATTTCCTTTGTACAGTAAAGGCAGTGCGGAGAAATTCTCTTGCTGACATTGTAAAAAAGTGTTGTGCGCTCGCTGATCGCTCTTGCTAAGTGTCGCAGTGAAAAGGGAGTAAAAGTCGTCGTGGGGCTGTCGGGAGCTCATGACAGCATATAATAGGGGCCCGGCAGCACAAGAGCAGAACGGGCATGCACGGCGGCCCGAGAGGCGTTGAGCATCGTCGTCGTCGGCCATTGCTGTTACAGCGGAGCAGTGCTTTTCGTTAGTCTCGTGGCGATCCGGCGCGAAAGATAAAAAGTCCGCCCGGCAAAAATATCGTCGAGATAACGCGCCCGAGAGTTATGTCAGCTCGTGAGAATGCTCTCCGGAACTGCGCCACAGGTACGGCAGTGGCGCGATCCGGGGAACGAGTTCTGTTGGTGATGCTTGGGGCGGGGTTAGACAAAAAAAATTGGCGGAATTGCGTAAAAACGAACCGCGAAACGACGACTACGCTTAGCGGAAGGGTAGAGGGCAATAAATATTGTTGGCTATGAGAGTTTTTATTGCGTCTGCCTGGTACGCGAAGAAATGCCTTTTTATTTTCACCTTTTTTGTTCTTCTTCTACTATGTTACACTTTTGCTTCGTTTCCGTAACTTTGCTCCGAAAGAGAAACGTTTCGTGTGCGCGCGAATTTTATTATTGAGAATTTCAGGGATATTTGCATTATAGGGGAAAATACAAAATATTTTTACAACTTGATTAACCTTGTGTTTTTTTTTTTAGTACGTTGAACCATGTCTTTATATATATATATTTTTTATATGGTCCCGCGATGATGCATGCTTACTCGGCTGACGCGTAATAAATTATCATGAGTTTTTCACGCGGGAGATACGAAATACGTCGAGGTCTGGGTTTAAGCTTAAATTAATGCCCATAATTCAGCGTGCCTGGCAAAACAGTCTTGTTATCAGCGTATGCCGTGAAGGTGGCGGCGAGCGCACTGGCAAGAACTACTCGATATATCGATCGGATGCTCAGACAGCTTCACGCTATAACCAAGAAAACCGGTAGACGCCTAGAGTCTTGTATCCTTCGCTACGTGCGTACACGCACAGATCCCATATCTAAAAGTGTATTTCAGTATTACGTGAAAAAAAAAAAAATGGAGAAACGTTTTCCAGTAAAGTTGGTAGCGCTGATAGAAAGCCGTGCACAGCCAGCGATACATGCTTAGATATTGGATCTGTGTCACATAGCCAATACGATTTGTATGGCAAGGTCTGACGATGGCAGCATTATTGCTAGACAAAGGAAAAAGGTGTTGGTCGAGGAAGAAATGGAGAAGGTCGAGGTCGTTGCGTACCAGCTACGTGTAGGATCTTACTGGTTGTAACGTAGTAGCTTGTGGGCACGCGTGTTCCTTCCTAAATTTCACCTCATACTCTCGAATCAACCCTCTGTGCAAGTTGGGACGTAATCAATATTTATTCGAGTCAATATAACCTGCTTATTGGGGGACGTATACGTAGTAGGTATCTCGCTGTGAGAAATGATGGGAAATCTCTTGGAGCAGCGTAAAGTAGCTGCCAAGTAGCAGAATTGTGTCCTTACGAAGTCTTACCGCTGATCGTATCGCGAAGACGAAAATCGCTAACGAACACGTAATTACGCCGAGATAAGCATACATTGCTACCGCGCGTTAATGTACAGTTGAGTACTCGTTATCCCTGACTTGTGCTGCGGTACAAGTATGATGGAAGGCATATGCGAGACCTATGCATATAGTATACGACTCTGGCGAAGAGTTGTGAGCTTTCCTGAATACATTTAATTAAGACGTGTAGCAATTAGGCACTTTTACGATCGGTGCAAAATATCTTTATTTCACTCGGTCTAATGTATCCTTCAGCAAATTTGTCTACCGTGTCGGAAATTATTATTTTTTGTTTTCGTGCATTTCTATGCGTATGTAATATCGGGATACACAGTGGGACTGAACGTGATGCACTTGTGTATCTTTGATTTTTTGTCTACGTTACGCAGAGGGCGACTCCGTCGATGTCTAATCCAGTGATTTTATCACCTTTTGCAGGTAGAATGTCGAGCAGCGGCGTGTCGAGTGGTCCGGTAAGCCAAGTCTGCAGGCCGCACTTTCACAGTTCCGTTCTCCATCCGTGGCTACCTAGTACGAGTCCGGACACCTCGAAGCCCTGGGGCTTTCCAGCGACAACGGCCTCGAGCGGCGGCGCTTCTGGTGCCGGTGAGGACAAACCCCAAAGTCCCTTAGGGTCCTCGTTACCGGCGACCTCGAGCAGTCTCTCGAGTCACGGTGGCGCCGCCAGTGGTCATCATTTGTTCTCGTTTCCACCGACGCCACCCAAGGACGCCACCCCTGATAGTATAACGACGAGCACTAGCAGTACTACGAACAATAATAACAGCAGCAACGCGGCGAACAACAACACGAGCAGCAACAACAACGGCAGTTCTCTCGGTTTAGGAAGCGGTGCGAGCGAGTACCAGGCAGCAGTTGCACATGCCGCTGTGATGGGGGCCTTCATGCATCATCAGGACGCCCTCAGTGCGACGTCCGGTAGCTCGTGCGACGTCAAGCCCTCGGTGATGCTTGGACATCATCACGGGGCCTCGTCGCCGCCACATCAGCACAACGGATCCAATGGCTCCGGTCAGGTGAAGCAGCGTGAAGGTAATAACCAATCGACGAGCTCGGTCAACCAGGCGACGAACCAGCAGGCGAGCGCCAATCAGCAACAGCAGGACTACCAGAATCAGGGCGCTACCTCTCCCAGGGACTCGTACGCGACGTCCCACCACACTTCCGGATCCCAGTACGACCCGACCGCCGCCTACAACATGTATCAACACCTACAGTATCCCAGCCACCATTCCCACAATCCTCATAACGGCTCCTCGCTATTTTCCGGATCGCATCACGCGACCACCGGGGTGCCCGGGGTGAGCCCGGACGTGAAACTCCTCGGATCCCACGGGAACACCCCGAACTCACCCGGTTCCCAACAACAGCAGCAGCAAAAGCCGAGGAACAAGTCCAGAACGTCCGCCGGTAAGCGGGAGCGATTTTTTTATATTTTTCTTTTACTTTATATTTTCTTTTACTTTTACTTTTACTTTTATGTCCGGTTCACTTTCTTCCTCTTTCGTTTCGTTCAATACGTTATTGTTTGGTTTCTTATTGTTTTCTACTGTCTTTCTCTTCCTTTGGATTTGCTTTGATTTTCTTCATTCATTCACCTTGGTTTGGGTTCTTTTATTATTATTATTATTTTATTTACTTATTTTGTCTCATCGATGAAAGTTCGCCCTGCCAGCATACAGAATTCACTTATGCACGTTTCCGAGTGCAAGCAATGAACCCCGGTCTATGACGTCATCGTAAGTAGATCGCGATAATAGGGATCGGACCGTATGATACTGGCCAGGGCTGACCTTCTCGATTTAATTATCTTTATGATTTAATCAGATCTACGAAAAGCTTTCGGTGGCGGTCGTTTAACGCTTATGACATAACACATTTAACAAATCACATTTATTCCTCGTTGACCTTTTTTGTTTTTGTTTTATCTCCCATTTTCTTTCATTGATCTTCACTGATCCCTCTTTTATTTACCTCTTATTGCGGGCGAGATGATCTCGCGTCCAATTTTTAATACGAAGTGAAACACCAGAAATTTTGCATTTTGCCTCACAGTTTTTCAAAAGAAAAAAGAAACCTTTTTTGAGTGGCACCCACACGAGAACGCGCGCACCTAAAATAAAAAAAAGAACACCAACACGAATTGCACCTTTTTTTCGATGTGGTGTGGCTACAATTTTTTACACTGCAAACTTTCCTCAAACGAGTGAACTCGTTTTTTTTTCATCTCTCACTCTCTTTCTGTCTCTCGCTCTCTCTCTTTCTCTCTCTCGTCTACGTTTTTTTCTTTTTTTTTTTTTTAATGGCGTACCGGTTGTCACTGGCTAAACGTTAAAATAGGAATGACAGGTTATAGGTGTTCGATTCCTTCGTTAATCGTGTTTCCGTTGATTACGTATAAATTGTCGTTTTTGGTACCGTTTAATGCGTACCTATACTCCGTTATCCACGCACGACGTTTTCGTAGATAAAAACCAGAAAAAAAAGATGGTTTAAAAGCGAAACGCTTGAAAAATGCCGGATACGCTGATTGCTGTAATTGTTCGACGCTATCCCGCGGTAAAAATCCCTAATTCCGGGAACAATGGCTCGACTTTACGCCGCGGAAGTCTGCTAATTAAATGACTTACAACGTGTAATGCGTCTATGTGACGATGCTGCGGGTTAACAGTGTAACGACGTACCAGGTACAACGTTTGTAAGGATGTTATTGACCACGAAGGATTTTGTCAGACAGTGTGCTTGTATTTTGCAAGATAACGACACAGATCCGATAAAGCGTAATAGTCGGCACTCTTATCAGAATACGATATCGTACGAGAGCACGGAGCATCGTAGGGTGGTTAAAGAAATTATATGATTTTATATTCGTTGCTTGAGTATTTGAATTTTTCGGTATTTCAGTTACGTGAAAAATGGTCGAAAATCATTTTCTTCCTTCGCAAGACTCGATCGGACGACTACTGGATTATATAACAGTGGCTGATATTTCCAAGCAGCACGCCGTGTACTTCTGGAATGATAGAGTCCGTAACACTCGATACTCGTAAGCGTTATGATTTCAAAGGCTAGCGTCGAGCTGTCCGCCCATCTCATAAGCGAGCATAGGTGTTCAATTATAGCAATCGTCCGATCAATAACCCACTCACTAGCAGTAGAAGCGTCCCGTTCGACGTTCGGCATGGTAGCACTTTCCACATGTTTAAATTCATCGTATTAACATAATCCAGCATTATGGGTTTTCGAGAACTACGTTACAAGAATCACAGACCCACGTTGCGTCTCTATATAAAAAAAAAAGAAACAAAGAAAAATTCACCGAAAACATCGCAACTGTCAAGTAATATTTCTGTAAGACAGAAAAAAATAAAAGCAAAAAAAAAACAGAAAACGGAAAAATAATTTAATCGAATCAAAATATTAATTGTACGATAAATCAAATTTAAGAAAAAAATTTATCTTACCACTTCTAATATATCTATGGAGTAAGCTTAGGCTTTTTTTTTAACGCTGTAAGCATTTCTGCCCTTATCACCCTCAAATCTATCCGAATAAAACCCAAATCGAATTAAGCCCCGATCGGTATAGTGGATAGGAGGAGAGAAAGCGTCCTCTTATTAGTTCCAGGCTAAATCAAGCTCGAACAACAATTGGAAACGCATTAAACACGATTAAAGCAAGTAAATCCAGATGCGTTCTTCGTCCAAGAAGAAAAATCAACGCGTTTTATTTGCAATGTATAATTAAACAGCCCGCTCATCCCCTGCCTCCTCATTGACCCTTATATATAAATCTTTTCTTTTTCAATCAGTTTATATTACATACTTACGTTACATATACGAAACGCGATAACGCGTACGTATCTCTAGCTTGACTGTCTAGAATGACGACTACGACCAAGGGAGAAGTCGTGCCCATTGACAGGAAGTTGGAGGTTTCTATGGTTCGTGGATGAAAATCTATTATTATCCACTTGCGTATACAACCATACGTAATATATATGGTAGCCTCGAGAGATTATCCTATCCTCGTTGGTGTAGCTCGAGGTACATTTATTGTGTCTCATCCATCCATCCATCCATCCATCCACATGTACAATCTAACCCGATTCCACATCCTATCCAAATTCATTCTCATACCAACTGAAATCCCTTTTACCATCGTACCAATCGCTAATGAGAATTTACCAAAAGTTATCCTATATGTCTGTGACTATCCTACACCGTACGCCTGATCCTAATGGGATTCTGCTTTTGCTCTGGTAATCGCTTAATGGTATGTCTGCATGCATGTTCTTTTCTTGACTGTTACCTTATTAATTCTTGGGAGTGAGACGAAAGGCTTTTAACAATAGAACCAAACTGTATCTCTATAAAGCACTGTACGACGACGTGATAAAGCTCGTATAAAGTATACTATTTATAGGAGCTTTCGTCGATGGCTTTTCTTATTTTTTTTTCTTTGATCCCCTTCGATATTCCTTGTCGAACGTTTTAAGATTTTTTTTTTCTTATGGATCATGTCGATCGTTAAATTTTGTCTCATTACGATCTTGTCGCGTCGACGAGGAAATCGACGGTGTATATAAAGTAGTCCCGACGCTCGCTTTAGTTCGTATGTAAAATCTAACTCCTGCTATCCCCATTCGGGATATACATATCCGCAGAGGGTCGTGAGTGCGTCAACTGTGGAGCGACGTCGACGCCCTTGTGGCGACGGGACGGTACCGGTCACTATCTCTGCAATGCCTGCGGTCTCTACTACAAGATGAACGGACAGAACCGACCACTCATCAAGCCAAAACGACGCCTCGTGAGTACCTAAACTTATTATATATATATGTGTTTAATGTTAATAACGTATATCGATATAATTATATTGCAAGTGAAAAAAGAAGACAAAATAAATAAAAACGTCCAATCGGTCAAACGGTACCCTTCTTGTTACTTAAAGCGTACACGCGCCAATAGCTTCAGAACTTGAGGCAGCAATTCTACGTGATATCCGGGCAGAGATAACGATCGAGCTAAGGAGTACCATGTGGACCGTATTAATTAGTAATAGGTAATTAATTTCCAATTGCACCGTACTGCCATCCAATCAAGCGTCTATTTTACCCGATCGCTGCATATTCGTATCGAACATATATATACCGATTTGCTTCCGCATTTAACTGTCCTTACGTGATATTGTATTAGATACCAGGAAAATCATTTAGAATTTCCTAGCGGGGCATTGGATGTGTGGAGATATTGGAATAGAACGAAACGGAATAAATCAATATCGGTAACTCGATTCGTGAGAATCGCTCGTAGAACTCACGCGAATTACATTTGTGTCTGTTTATGGAGCCGCATTGGATCGGCGGGGTGGGGATTAAAAGTACGCATTCGCACGATTCGAGGCAACGGGGTTCACGGGTTGATAAACTATCATGAAATTCGACACCGTGCCCCCCCGTCCCTCCCTCCCTCTGCCCCTCTTCTTTTTTACCCCTCTCTCTCGCCATTAGCCACGCTCTCGCCCACGCGAAATACCCCAGGTTCGTAAACACGTCCAGGAACACACGTCGACTGTCTACGGCCCAAGACATTTCTTGTTCGAACGATTTCTTTCCTTTTCCCTTCCAAACGTACTTTTTTCTTTTTTTTCTTTCTTTTCGTACAGTTGGGAATGTATTTTTGGTTTTGTTTTGGGTCAATGCTACCCTTGCTTTTTTTCTCTCTTTCTCTCTCTTTATTACTCTCGTACGTTTGCCACCCCCTATCTCCCCGCATCCCTTCTCGTGTCAGATCAATAATTCTGCCGAGCTCTCGTCGATCGAGTGACGTAGCACACTCGCGGGAAATTAATGCTTCGAACGCTTCTTCCGTCCTTTCCTACGGCTTTCGGATCTAGCAGGGAATGTAGCACAAATGTTGTGACGTGGTGACGAACTGGCCCGCCCACCTATCACTCACTCGAGTATATATCATAGGTGAGCATATAGGTGGTTTCGTGCGTATATATATATATATATATTGTAAGCAAACGTTATAGACTGATGTTGTATATCTGTATATAGATATCTGGCTAAAGGTCTCTTAGAGAAATGTGTATATGGACGTATTTTGGGATACTTATGGGGTTAGGATACTTTGCCGTGGGGGACACTGAAGAACAGTCGAGTGTTTGTTGCTCGCCGAGGGTTTGGGGCTAATAAAAAATGTATCTGTTTAAAATAGTATGTAGCGGGTATGGTGTGCACGTAACTCGCGACGTACCCTGTAATTTCGATGGTAGCTTACCCTACGAGGGCATCGCGTCCTGAAGAGGTGTTTTATTGTGAGGAGGGAGGATTATTCCGATTACCACCTATGACGATTATTTCGTTCTGCCGGCAGGACGGCTCGCGAGAATCGATTAAAAATATATGTAGTGATTTGGTAACGCATCCCTTGCGATTGCCGGTTGTCCGATCGGCACAGGAAACAACTCTTATTCCTTTTGATTGATGTCACCTACTTTGGGAAATTGCTGGGACGCTTGTCGATGAATGATTTTTTTTTTTTTAACGTATCGATACGGTTAAACGAGTGTTATCGTGATGACGCGATTTTGTAAATTTTGAAAATTTAGAAATTAAAAAAAAATATTTTTTAATCCCGTTTTAGTAGCGCGATGACTTTTTTTTCCCGTCGTCGCTGTAATATCACTGGAGATTCGTTGTGGGTATCGGATATAACTGGAATATCGTTAAAACAGAATGGCACTCGAGCAGTGTAAGTGCCTTTAACCAAACAAAGGGTCCCGAAAGGCATATGCCTTTGGCACAATATGTTGCATTTTTACTGAGCATGGGAGCCGAATGAATCGCTCACAGATGTGTCGTCTAAAAAGAGACTTGATACGATCTGGGAAACAAAGCTAGCACCAGGTATATGTGCACTACGGCGTTCTAGGCATGGTATAATAATATCGGGCACATGGTGGTATATTACGGTAGAGTAGGAATACACGTGTATGCGTGTCTCTCTCTCTCTCTCTCTCTCTCTCTCTCTCTCTCCTCTCTTTCTCTTTCACTATATAGCAGCACCTACATGCCGAGGTAGAGCAGTGAACGTTGGCTGATGGGGCAGATAGCAAGGGTTGAAACCCCGTGCACTGTCGCCATCTTTGATTTCCCCGTCAGATAGCGGGCAACAGCTGGGAAATTTTTCGAATTTTTTTTTTTTTACACTCCAGGGGTGGATCGTATATTTCGTAAGGGGTGGGATCCCCGGGGTGTTGCTCGTTGTCACCGAAATGGCGTCAGTTACACGGTATGCTAACTCCCTTCCTTCGCAAAAAAACGGCAGAACTTGCGTCAGAGACTTTTTGTTTTGTTTTACCATTTACTCTCTTTATCTGGCCCTGTCAGGCATCTACGTAAAAACTTCAAGTAATCGCAAGACCAAGGAATGCCCAAAGTCCTTGGTACGAAAGGTACGTGACCTTCGTATGAGCATCGGCATTCTCGAGGAATGGTACGAGGGCAAGCGCGAGCCAAGAAAAAAATGGCAAAAGACGGTAAATCGAAGCGAAAAATAATGTTCGCAAAAGGCAGCAAGGGTTTCGCGTCGATTCTCCAGTTCCATTTCGCAAACCGCGTTGAAATTTATAACACACGTACCCGAAACGTGCTTGAAATATTCAAATCCATACCGCTTCTGTGAGTCGTCGTCCATGGTACTAACTATATATATATATATA
>JARPRG010000582.1:261906-286658 GCA_031001745.1 Hartigia nigra | reverse complement strand
TCTCTCTCTCTCTCTCTCTCTGTCTCGAGTATGTATATGTATATGCATGACTGCCTTGATCCGTCTGTATAAATTTGGAAGACGTCGTATGCATCTAAACGTGGGTTCGTATATGGTAATTCAGGATGAAATAAGGTGCATCTCTATGTACGTTTATCGTATATAGAAAATTCGTCTCAACGGAACTGCGAATAATGCCATTAAAGTAGCATTGACGGGGAATAAGCAGTCGCGGCTGCTATGAAGTAACTATGGTAATCAGGATAGGCCGGCTGACAGGCCGCGTATTACCGTATATTATCTAACTGCAGATTGTAGACTGCGAATTGTAATTATCCGTCTGAACGCATCGCTTACCTTCTCTGTAATTTAACGCTTTTCAATAAGCCACGATTTTCTGATCATTAGCATGTTTACGACCCGCTACTTCTCATTGGTCGCTCGAGCGTGCCTTGAGTAAACATCTACGACGTGCCGTTACGCCGCGGCGGGAAATACAAATTGATTTGCTCGGCGCGATTCGGCCGTATCGTAAAACGTTAAAACGGTCTACCTGGTCGTCCTGGTCTTATCTCGTTGCTTTACTTGGATCTGTTAATACAACGTCTCCAGTGTTGGCAGTGAGTAGTCTCTTGACTTTACTGCGATATTATTTAAAACTTCGTTAAGGCTCGCGTGCTATTCGCTGAGCTCGGGCAACGAGGTGACGATCGTCTTGCGGGAGATAAAAAAAGATAATAAAAATATTTTTCATGGGAGAGAGCCGAGGATACGTGAGGAAGAGTGGGGGATCGACGGGATGGATTCTTGCTGGACCGCACGAAGTTTTTTTTTTCTTACACTCTTCTTCTCACCCTTCCATCTTGATTCTTTCGTTTCTTTATCTGCCTATTTTGTTCTCTTTCTTTCTCTTGACTTCCCCCCCCCTCTCTCTTCTTTTTTTTTGTATACGTCAAGCGGTAGCCTGACCGAGGACAGTGATCCGCGGTCATTTCACTTTATAATCTCACCCGGTACAGTCACTCGAGCGGAGCCAATCTTAATATTGTAATCCCATTCTAAACTGAAACGGCTCTTATTCAAATTCTCATGAGCGCGGTGAGTCTCGCGGTTGCGCGAACGTAACGTAGGAATAGCGCCAGAGTCCCCTTCCGCCATTGCTTGGAAATACGGAAACTAACTGCTATTGAAAGATCCCACGAGATTTATGCTCTCCCGTGCCCGTTTACTTGTAACGCCTTGAATTATAGATGGCTATCCTTGCGGGAAATCCACCCGTGTTTGTCTCTTTTCTATACATACGTGGGCACGTGTGTCCCTCGGGTACATATATACTATATATATATATATATATATATATATATCCGCGTGTCTTTTGCGCCAGTGCATAAACAATGGCTGAACATAAAATGAAGTTGCCTGGGTATTCCGCAAGAGTAAATATCAAGTGATGGGACTCTGAACAATTATATGGAATTATGACCGTCTGGACAATGAAATCTTTTTTTTTCTCTTCCTTTATTAACCTTCTTCCGTAAATGCATATAAATATATTGGATTATCGATGAATCAATAAAAACATTTTTTTTATCCAATTCGATCCTTGGGAATAACTATCACACTGGTATTTACGGTGTCGAAGTATCGAAGATTCTGGCCAATAGGCCCAAGTCTTCGAGGAACCCTTGAATATACTGTCGAGAAAGCGTTTCGGAAACGTGTTAGGCTACACAGTGGCCCGTAGCAGTTAGACAAAGTCATAAATCGAGGAGGGAACGCTGAATCGTACGCACTTTATATACGTTCACTGTCGATTGTATATAATACATCTATATAGATATACTGACATTCACTAAGGACAAGAAGCAGTTCAGCCGATCGCCTCGGGCTGTGACTATATAATACAATACGCTATTTCAAGCTCTATTCTTTTGCGTACGTCCAGATGCATCGGAGATTGCATTATAAATGTACGTATGAAAATTAATGTGAAAAATGTAAAAACAAAAAATTTATTTATTTTTTTTTTAATACTTAATAAAAAATACAATGGTCTCTAGTTTCTTTCGTAGGGAACAAGGATTGGCATGTTTTTTTTTGTTTTCTGTCGCAACCGTGGGCAGAAAGCAGCAATGCACGTACCTAATACCTGCATGGCTGACCTCTTGATAAAGAGACGCGAACGAAGCAGCATTACCGGTAGCTGTGGTAATTTTATTTATATTCCATTGAAAACGAGGAGCGTAAAAGATTCTTTTATTTTTCTTGTATCTTTTCTTGGTCGCTACGAAAAACGCCCGAGGGAGCACCTCGTAACTCACTGCCCACGCGCGTAGTCACGTACATAGGTTATGTACATACCTACGAGTCAGTCCAGTTGGACGAAGAAAGCTGCGGGAGAGGAGAGAGCATATCAGAATTCGGGCACGCTCGATCAAGTCGTAATGTAAACCGCCGCTAACTAATTGTATTATACGAACCGTTTGCTCGCTTGATATCCACGTACCGGGTGGTCAGTAATAACGAACGTTTGACTTCGTCTCGAATGCAGCGTCAAAATCCCTATAGTTAGCGGATATTTAACACTCTACTCGATAGTTTAGTTACCGACTGAAACGTCCTGTAGGGACAGTCTGGATCTATTGTGTCAAGTCGCTCGATCGTACCTGTTGACTTCCTGCCAGCACGTAATTGCCAGAGAATGACATTTCTCTCTGGGATATATATGGTTAAGCGGCGAGCGTTTACCTTGTTCGAGGAGAAAAATGAAGTGAACATAACCTCAACTGGAATCGAACGATTAAACGAGCCTTTTTCGCGCGAAATGTCTAACTTGCTATGGATATATAGAGTAAATGCATCTTCTTGATCTATCCTGGAGTTTCAACTATCGCCACGTAAATCATTCGGCGGGGCTTTCGGTATCTGCCTTTTGCACGTGTCCAAGGACACCTTTCTTACGCTGATATTTACAGCCATTTCTACAGCCTGTACGTAAACAGGTAGGTACTTATGTTAAGTGCGCACCGACTGCCGGGATATATGTTTACTCGAAGGTAACTCGAGTTGCAGCTATTTTATTAAACTCCGACACCATGTGTCTAGTTTCTGGATTTTAGTCAGATTAATGATCACTTATTGGTAAAACAGTCATTACGTAATTTATATATAAGGATAAACTTGTAAAAAGTTTTTGGTGTCCATTTTTTCCTCCTGGTGCGACGTTCGGAATTTTGATAATTCTTAGCTTTTTTTTTTGTTCTCTTATTTGCAGCTTCTTGATCCTCCAGTTTGATAATAAAATCATGTGTGCATTGATTATTGCTAGGACTTAGTGGCTCGTTAACGAGGGACGCGTGTCTGCGAGCAATACTTGCAGCCTGGGGAAACTAGCCAAAGAAAGTGATTAGCTGAGGAAAGCAGAGGTATTTTGCACGCTAGCGAAATTACGCTTGCACGATTATTCTTGCGTTCGGTCAGTGAGCTGTTCGCCAGCCGTCCAGCTGGAATAGTTGATTACAGCTGGATAGCTCAGTACCCAGGTACACAAGATATGGGCAAGCAATATATTTAGATCTGTTAGATCCGGGCGGTTCATATGAGTCCTAAATAAAGTCATTAGATCAATTAATTTGCTATTGGCGAATCTTCAAGTTTTACTTGTACGAGGTCCTAAGAGAAGTAACTAAGCCTGTATATACAATATGGAAGTAGAAGTACGCGTGGTGTGTGTTTGAGGGCGGTTCAAAAAGTCGCGTTCTCACGAGGGGGACCCGGTTATTTAAACAAAACAGGGCCAAATAAGAATAAGAGAAAAAACATGGGAGAAGGTAAGGAAAAAGAGATGAAAAAGAAAAAAGAATTAAGAAAAAGATGGGTAGTAAAGGTAAGCCTTTCGCTACGGTGGACAACGTCCCATACACGAGGTGAAGCAGAGGGAGGGTGATGAGGGGGTTAGGAGGCGAAGGAAAGGACTACGTCGACGAGGACGCATCTTCCCACCGTCCTGGTCCACCCTGGTACGCAGCCCACCATGTATATATATATATATATACACAAACTTTCGTGCGAGTCTCTTCTCTCTTCGTTCACTCTTTTCTTTTTCTTCGATTTCTACTCTGCACCGAAGAAGCTGCTGAACACGAGGGAACATTGCTCGCAATTTAAATAAATTCACCATACAGAAGAAAAGTAGAGGGACTAGAGAGAGGGAGGGGGGCGGGTGTGGAACCTCCTTTGCCTTCCTTTCTTTGGCTTCCCTCCAGTGTCAACACTCACCGACCCTCTTGTTGCACATGAATATATATATATACTCTCATGTCTCACTCTGTCATATATAATATATATACATATATATACACAAGTATAATATTCACTTTTAATCAATATTCGTTTACCTTATTTGCACAATGCTCTTGCATCTCTTTAAACGAGTCTCGAAATCGTATTTTACGAAAAATGTATTTTGACAAATTGTTAAATTTTATTCGATTACTTCTGACGTACTCCTATACAGTTCTTAAGTCCAGTACTTAAATCACGTGAGTCCACCAGAGTGACACGGATGCTGGATGATCCAAGATGAGTCGAACTAACTCTCCGTATAACTAGACTGTTTATCATATAGATTGGCTGCTCTACTCTTGCAGCAGCACTATGTAATGGTCGGGCTTCTTGGTTGGTCCTACCTTCGTAGTAGGTATCGGTAGGTAGGTAGGTAGGTAGGTAGGTAGGTTGGTTGGTAGGTAGGTAGATTGGTAGCTGATCCTTTTGGCTCCCGTGTACCAATCTCGGACTCACTGTCAGTGTATGGAGTATCCTTTGAAAATTTAGTGCCTAGGGGACACGCAGGGAGTGTTGTCTTTAATTCACCTCTATTAACGTAAGGATCCTCTCGCGTCCATTTATATGAGTTTCTTGAGCGACTTTTAAGAGACTTTTTCAAATTCATCGATGGTTTATATCTCATAGTCGATCCATGACTTCTTGGGTATAAAATGGCGAACTGGCTATTGATTATTGAGCGCCAACCACCTCGTCCTCCAGATGGTGTTACAGGATCCTTTTTTGAACGTACTTACCCAAGGCTCGTATCCTTCTCTAGATCGACTCCTGGTCCAGGAGAGACTACGCGGCCGTGCACCGTGCAGGCAAGGGAGCTAGTGTTAGGAATGTGGTACCACTGCTTGTCACAGTCACACACACCATACGGAACACCGCCATGTTATATTATACGTGGTTAGTGTATATATGACTGGTTATATATATATAATATATATATATATAATGTGTGTATATTTATATAATACAGGAGGAGAGGGATACGAGCATCTCCTCTCCTCTATATACATAAATATAAGTATATAGTACATGGAACAGTTCACTATACAGTCTGCACCTCTAAACATAACAGAAGCATTTAAGCGGTTCGCTTTCGAATTATAATAATCATCTTTCTCTTAATTTCTCTCTTACTCACTAGTTTTCTCTCTCTCTCTCTCTCTCTCTCTCTCTTTCTACTCAGTCTACGTATCTAGCGTATCCGTACGTCCATTACACTCGAGGACTCGCAAGTCTCTTTTCTCTCTCGGAAGAGAGACAGAGACTCGGCGTTTTGGCTCCAAGCAATTTGTATCCCGATAGGAACAATGTTGCCCACTGTATCGCCGTAATGCACTGACTCCTTCTCTCGGCGATCAGCGGTCGCGAGGGGCTTCTAGTCACGATTTAGTCAAGGATACAGATACTTATCTCAGACTCGCTCGTAAACGCTCGTTTTACTTCGTGATACTCGGCCGTTACTCGTCGGTGCTCTGGAAAATTCGATGATCCAAGGATATTCTTCAGTTTTCATATTGATCCACATGAATGGACTTGACGATGCACAATTTCTTGGCACGAGTGAAAGGCTCTGTATAAAAGATTAGTCAAAGAAAAAATGTAGTTTTCAATTAATTTTCTTTTGTCCTTTAATTTTCATTCTTAAACGGTAGAAATTTACTGTCGATATATTATATTTTATATGACTGCCGTGCTAGAGCCTTCGCTCTTAGGAATCCGCGCGCAGTTTACCGTTGCCCAACCAGTTTGGGTGGTTTCACAATTCGATCGATTTAATGCCTTTTATCAAGAGTCATTGCGGGTAATTAATAACCATCAGCGATACGCACCGGGGCACCGATACACGCGGACACGGGCATAAAGAGCGGCTGCATTGCTATAGGTTGTGGGAGAGGACTGATGGCCAAAAAAGAAAAAAGAAAAATAGTATATACAGAACTCGCTCAGGTATTTAGAAGCGTTTGTTCTAACGGCACGCTCTGAGATCGTACCGCAGTATTTCCGATTAGATTGTCCGAGTGTCACTTGCCCGGTGGGTCGACTAAATTCTGATTGTGAAACGGCCTGTGGGTGAAAATGTTCTCTCATTCCATCATGGGTTCCTTCTCCGTGTTCTGTCTTTCTTTTTGCCTCCTCCTCCTCCCCCACTCCTCTCTGGCTGTGACAAACTTACCGATTCGAGAGTACAGTCGGTATGTTAGGTTTCTTAGATATCGCAAGATTGTACTGTCTCGAGAATGTAACCTCGTCAACGAAGCAGGTCGATCAGTCAGAAACGGCTTTTCAAGCGTTAATTATCATCGATCGATGATCCGACGTGGATATAGGATCTAGATCACTTTGTATAGATCCACGCCAGTTACTCTATATAGTAATCAATTCTGCCAACAATAGATAGTTAAATGTGAAATTTCGTATGGTTATATTTTTCAAGCGCTTTGACTGGATCAGGTATCTCATGGATATAAGTCCAATATGGCTATTTGTCTTATCCGTGGTTCCTCCTCTGGGAGTTTGGATAATTTTTCACCGTTAATTATGGCTAATTAATGACTTCTCGATAACAGAAATAAAAGAGCGCCAAAGTGCCCCTTCGTTCTTGTCAGGTCCAGCATGGATACGTCCATCTATCCACGCACAGCTTTAACTATACTTTATTCTCTTGGAATCCTTTTTTTTTTCACTTTGCTCCAGTTCGGTAGCGAAAGCCATGTTGGTGGTCACGAACACAGCGAGGCAAGGGACTCGCTTATACCCGTCCACAAAACGCGCCTACGTTCGCTTAACACAGGCTATTAATCACCATATCGGTCTAATTAATAATGGTTAATAGTCTAGCGGACGGATCCCGCGGGCTCTCTCTACGCATGTCCGTGTATGTAGATATCGCCAAGCCGTGCTCAGGGCTTTTTCTTTTATCCCAGGTATTGGTCCTTCCTCGAGCTTCTACGTATCCCGTATATACAATATATACCAGCCTCCCATATTAACCCGGGCGCACTACCTTGTCGATGTTTTCTACCGATGCGAAAACATCCTCAGTTAATTAATTAGTGTCTCTGTATGCCTCGATCTTTTTGTACGCCGATAATTTTATCATTTCACCGCTCGATCGTCAGTCTCACTTACCGTAACCTTTAGCGAGACAATCGACACTGCTAACGGATCTTGGGACCAACCATAAGAAAACTGGTTATGACCATGAAGCAGTGCATATACAAGAGAGACGATAACGTATAACGCGAAAGGTGTCGGTTGCTCCTTGCTGAAGGTCGCTGTCGAAGGGGTTAATAACGTGGGTCGCGTAACCCAGAGGATCCTATCGGCATTCCATTCGTCAGACGAATAGTTTGCGCAACACTTGCCAACACGTGCACCACGCGTAATATCGTAATATTATTATTAATTCATATTGGTACACACAAGTGATCCTGCTACTGATCAACTTCACAAGTATAAACTTTAATTTAAAATACACCAAAGACACTTCAATAGTCGGAGGGAGGATCGCGAGAGAGGGAGTTACCCCACCTTGGCATCGAAGTGGACTCTCGATAATCCAGTTTTCAATTTCGAAAGTGACACGACCAATTGAGCGACGGTCCGACGTAGCGACGTAATGCGGGACGTTGGCTGCTGCCACGTGGAGGGAATACTGAAAAAAAAAAAGAAAATATTTAGAGGGAGACGAAGACAAAAAAGAATCGGAGGAACATCGAGAAGTCAAGTCGAGAGTCTCGGGCATTACAATAAGACCGTGAGGTCCGCGTGAAATAAGAGTAACGCTCTTTCTATCTCCTCTCTCTCTCTCTAGCATAAGTATCAAGAGGTAACGGCTGAGATAAAATAAAATAATACGAAACGGAAAGGACGATGTGTTGTGGTGGAGTGAGGAGGAGGAGTAGGAGGGGGGGGGGGGAGGAAGGGCGAACGACGAGGAAGGTAAGGTAAGAAGTCGTGGACTGAGAGACTGGCGATTGTGGTATGAGGCGGAGCGCTAGCTTCATAATAAGAGAGGGATATATAGATTGTAGGAGTGAGAGAGTATGACGTAGTGAAGGAGAGTGAGTGAGAGAGAGAGAGAGAGAGATTGCTACGAACTTCAGAAATGTCATATCCGTCAGTGTCCGGAGGTCTGCCCCCGAACCCAACCGGTTCCGGGCACTGAATAAGTATTGACCGTTCCTCAAGCAATTACGGTCGCAGTGATTGCACTCAATCCGGCTATAAATACCGAACAATTTGCATAATAAACGCGAGGCACCCTCGGCGTTTACGTTTATCGTGAATTAGCGCGATATCGATTAACGGTCCACTTAGTAAGGATGCTAGGAGTAACGGCTGGATGGACAGCACTTACCGCGGCTGCCAATTTTTAGGGATATAATCGCCCAGCTATGCGTACACAATGCCCCGGTTGACCACTCGTTTGCATAAAACACTGACGGTAACATATTGTTGCCGACTTTGAATTTTTAATGACGTCACATCACGAGCTAGTTGCGACTCGTACTGTCTTACCGTGGCTTCCGTCAATTCGCGCTTACACAATGTGTTTATGGCTTTTAGCTACCTATAGATATTTTAATACTGTACTCCGTAGATAGGGTTCTGTCTTTCTATCCAGAACGCTATCGGAATTTCAAAAGAGTTTAATGTACAAAAGTGGATAACTGTTGATTTTGAGCGCGTTGTAAGATCCGATATTGGATCGTTACTCAACATCCTTTTCGTGGGATCGTTCATATTTTTGTATTTTTTTTTTTAATTTGTTTCTTGTGCTTTTGGCATCTAATTCTTCCTAGCGAGAAGAGGATTAGCTTCTCCATCGGTGACCCATCCGAGTGATTCTTCTTTGGCTTGGCTTCTTTTCTTTTTATTCTTTGGTATCTTTTAGGGGGATTAGCTTCTTCGCAAAGGAATTGGGGGGTGCGAGGGGTGTAGAGGCTTTTCAACCCCATGGCATGGAAATTCATTCGTTCTGTTTAATAACCATTAGGGACCGCGACCCTAAAGAGGTTGGGTTGATGATTTTCAGGGTGTCAAAGATCTAGAGCAGATAGTGCCGTTATATTGATGAGGTGGCTCGCGTATTGATTCCATAGCATAAGGGTTGTTGTTAGTGCCATGGTGGCCTCACTCTACTCTCCTTTCTCTCTCACTACTCTTCTGGCCCTTTCACCCTCGCCTCTCTATCCACGGAGACCCCTTTGCGACGCACAAGGGTTGATAAGATCCCAGCGATAAGACATGATCTCACCGACACAGGCTTCGACTCCCATACAATCATTCGTATAATGACGTCGCACCATATACCACCCTTAACTCACCACTGCTCGACCAAAGTAAACATATTTTTTTCGTGCTAGAATTTCAACCCCTCAATGACTGAACAATCCCGACCCACCCTTGTTCCTCGTACTCTTTGAACTGTCATCTGCCTAATAGTCCCATGTACGAAGCGTGTGCTAAAGATTTTCATTGGGGAAAAAAAAACAAAACGAAATCTTACACTCATGCGCATGCGCAGTCTAATTTTGAACGAGAGAAAAATCGCGTGACACCGAAATATCCCGCTCGGCCGAGACTTCGTTATAATCGGAAGTGGCAGCGGCGCCGAAGCGGTGTTCCGTTGAAAAAGAAACGCGTAATTTCGTACCTTGGCAAGGAGCACAATGGCGGCACGCAAGAAATTTCAACGAGTTCGCCATTATGGTCGTAAGTAAGTCGGGAACGGAGAGCAAAAGGGAATGGCAGCAGCAGCAGCGGGCAAAGAGGATGAAAAAGAGCTAGAAGACGTCTCGCATACGGGCCCCCCGACAATGGCAGGTATAGTTTTGTTGTCGGAATGTTTCAGAGCGCTCTGAATATACCGTGTCATCTTGGGGGTTAAGTGGTCCATGAGGAGCGAGCTCGTATTATATATATACACATATAGATACATAAGAAGTAAAATGTACATAATAAAGTCTATATAGTGCGTCATAAGTATATAAAAAGGTAAATAAGCTATAGTTAGCCGAAGAGGGATAATAGACCTTTTTAGTTAAGTGTTTGCCACTCGGGATAGGAGGCACAGGTGTGAGAACCATTTTCAGTCCCCGGGCTCCTAAAAGGACCCAAAGGATAGAAGGACCTTTTGCGCTCTCCCTTCTATACCACTCTTAGGATTGAGGATTAAGGGACTAACTTCGCGAGCCGATCAGCTGTCAAGTTTGACTCGACTGCCATTCTCGTCCTCGAGAATTTTTGGACCGATTGGACGCGTGCGTGATTTGAAATTTTTTAAAGAAAATTTATTGAAAATATTTTCGCTTGATAAATTGTATTAAGTATTACGTTGTGCTCTTCGCTCTACGGGTGTGATATCTCTTTCTTCTTTTTTTCCAAAAACTGTCCCTGCAGAGTGCTGCAAGACGGGCGGGCACCAGCTGCGCGAATTGCAAGACTGCCACGACGACGTTATGGCGACGAAATCAAGCCGGGGAACCAGTTTGTAACGCATGCGGACTCTACTACAAGCTGCACAATGTAAGTACCCAAGAAAACGTGTCTATATATATATTCTATTACGTACGCGTATATTGTGTAAGACCATTAGAAATAAGAAATTCTGCGACACGGAAGTGGAGGAGTCGATCCTATAGGAAACGCGGATGGTAGGAGCTTTAATTTATCGAGTACATTGCAGCACAATGCACCCTTGAAAGACTGTTGTGTCAACAATTAGGCCAGCCTCCGTGCCGGACGCGAGCACATGAATCCTCGAGGGTGGAGCGTGCTCAACGGCGTGTGACACAGGAAGCGCCGGAACTGTATCGCGCACTGGCTCCATACTCTACTGGAGGCCCTCGAGGGTTTTTGCCTGCTTGTATTTTAGTGTCTAGTAGAGGCGGATTATAGTGTCTCGACTTCCGTCCGAGTAACGGAAGTTCCCGTAGCGTTTGGCAACGATCGTCGACGCATGTGCGTTTGGTCGAGATAATTTTCAAGTTTGAAAAAAAATGGCGCTTTCTTTCCTTCCGACAATGTCAAATTAACGGTAGGAGATACAGTACCTATATTGAGTCTTACAGGACTCGCAGTTGGTCCGAATTGACAATGACAATGACTACGACAATGGCAACCTGATATATTACTAAAGAGAGCCGAAAAACTACCTTTGCCTACCTTTTACGTTCGACGCTCGGCGTCGCCGTCTATGGCTTTCCCGCGTAATGATAGGGGCTTTTGTCATTTTCTTTCTACATCGACAATGACCTTAAAGACCTAAAGACTATCCGTTACACTTTGGGACTAGCTTGTCGATCCTTCACTTTTTTTTTTCTCTACCAAAGAGTATCCTTCCTTAGCCATTGTCACGAGAATTGCGCAAGTATGAAAGAGACAGGAAGCGGATACCTGTGCCTTGGTCGTAGCCGACATTTGCTTCTGCTCTATTAAAGATCCCTATACTGTAGGTCTGTGCATTGTTGTAAAGTAAACGATACTTTTCACGTAGTCAAATAAGCGGAAACGTTGCAGCATTTTTCGTTACACGTACTACAGCCTATAATCGACAATAGTCAGTGCCAAGTGATCGGTCGTTGTACAATCCCAATGTATTTAACGTATTACAATTTCGAATACACGTAATCGCTTGGGAAAGCGGAAATAGCGTAGGTCGATGTTCCGCATCTCTTATGTCCATGAAGAGTATCGGGTTCTTCGTATAGTTTTTCGACTCCTCTAATTGGCAGCAGTGCGTTTTCACCGCGTGGTCGCAAGACATTTATCAACGGACTCTCGCCACTCGTCACAGTGAACTTTCTGTTTCTCGTTGCTACCTCGAGAACAACTGCACTCTGTTCGCGCTCTGACGTTGAGCGCGTCTCTCAATGGTCCTAATCGGCAGCTAAATCACTTGTCTAAATTTGCATTGCACTCGACGTGAATTTACCCTCGCATGGATCATCATGGATCTCGGATCATTACGGGTCATCCGTAACGTACGGTGATCCATGAATTAATGGAATGGACTAGGTGTCAATACTTACTTTAATAATTGAAATACCATTTTAGAAATCTATATGAAACAGATAGAAAATGGCGAATAGTAGAAGACGTAGAGTGGGTGGAAAATGTATATTGCGTCTCGATCCTTTATTTTGGTAGCCGTACGTAGGTAGGCTGTGGTTTATCGCGTTCGATCTGTAGCAGAGGTAAGGGAGCAGCTTCGTAGCGGTGGACAAGATTGTACACGGTGGTTGGGTATATACGGTGTATAAAGGCCAGCCCAGACACATTTCCTGGTAATCATTAATTAAGCAAGGGGTTCCGTCGCTAAATACTCGCAACACGAGACGCGCTGCAACGAGGAATAAATTGCCCCCGGTGCCAGGACTCCTCCCGCCCTTTTACTCTACATGGTAATACCTATATCTACTACTCACGATAGTCACTCTACCCTCATAGCCTATTTAACCTTCTACCCCTGTACCGTAGTAGCTTTGGCTTACGATTAGGCATTCTGTAACTGGAGAAGAAAATAGTTCACTTAAATTCTCCAGTCTGTCACAGGAGAATTCGCGTGCAGAATTATTCGTGATGAAAGATCGTGTATCAAGGAACGTGTATATATCGAGGGTATATTATGTATATAAGACGAAAGTATACAACAGTGGTTATGTATTGATTTTTTTTTTTTTAATTTCGTCGAATGGACACAAGATGAATTTGTTATTCGGTAATGTCAACTCAGTCATCTGGGAATACCAGTTGGATAGTACCTACACCAATTCCATACAAGTTTTTAGTACACTTTGATCGAGAACGCATGGTTACGTATGGTATATACGTATTTACCTACGTATGCATGAATCGTGAGTAGGTGACTCCCCGTTGACATTAAGCTGACACATTACAGTCTTAGCTTAACGTTTGCCTAGCAAGAGTGCAACCTCCGTGTCCGGGTACGGCTGGGAGATCTCTTCACGGGACACGGCAGTACAGGCCGGTCGTATAGAGGATGGCGATGCAGAGGTAGACGACGTGGAGAAAGGCAGAAAAGAGGAACAGTACGCGATGGCGCAGAGTATACGATAAATCTTAGCAGCGAGTGCCGCGCACCTTCGAGAATTTGGTCGCCTTGGGAGAAAAGAATCCGTGTTATGATTTTGTCTCGGGTTTTACGCGCTAATACAGATCTCACTGATTTCTCGTAATTTTCTCGCTTATCCTTTTCGCAATTCGTTCGGAAAGTTGCATGAGTCTGTGAAGACTGCAGATGAGCTGATTGGATACCAAGTGTAAGGTCAATCGTTGAATTACAATGAAGGGCATATCTGATGTGTATAATGCATTGTGATATATATATATATATATATATATATATATATATATATATATAAATGAAGAATTATTGTAGGTATATATATATATATTTTTTTTGCAGACAGAATTTATTGCTTGTTTCAACGAAGATAGGAACAAATAGCTGCCGTCTTCGTCGTCATTGTAATACTCCGCTTCATCATCATCATCATCATCACCATCCTCCTTTATTTCGTCTTCGTCTTTTCTGTCCTCCTCGTCGTTTCGTCCTCCTCCGGGAACGATATACCGTGAGGTTCTCGCTCTTCCTCGGCAAGTCTTCTCGCTGGCTCCCGAGATCTTAGATAGATGCCAGAGAGGAAAAGAGCCGGGAGGACGAGGAGGAGAACGACAGATCTGGCGTCGTTAAGATAGAGCAGCCTGATAGCGTCCGTACCTAAACTCTCACACACGCGCCGAAATACAAGCCGCGTTTGGATTCGGGGCCACTACCGGGTGTCCGAAATATGGTAATACCTGGACGAGAGAGAGAGAAGGAATGACCCATAACGCGAGATTGGGCAGGGCTTCTGGAGAACGATAGGTCGTCAGGGTCAAGAGTATCTCGAATCGTCGTAGTAAAAGTATTTAACGTCGTTCAACAGAGAAAGGAAGTTACCATTATTATTATTCACGATCTTATGCTAAAACCTGCATATTTATTTGAACGTATATATGCATACTTGTTCATGATACTGGTATCTGGTAATGGTTCTATTATTTTTTTTAACCATTATCCACCTTTTTCAGTGGACATACATGGTATATACATATATAGAGAGTTACCTTGACCAATCGACGTGCGATAACGTTCACGGGATTCGCTCCAGTCTTACGATGTCAATGGCCGCCATTACTGTCAGTGAACTAATGCACGCGTCTAAGTCCTCTCGGCTACTCGTCCCGGACTCCTCTTCGTCTTCGTTCAGTTCGCGCGGTATTTATTTACTTAAAGTGGACATTTGAAAGTCCTCGCTAGACGTTCGCGATGTACGTGGAATCGGCCATTAGGATAGTATTCGGCAAACTGGTGTATAATATTTATTATGGAGTATAGCGAGCGTCAGTCTAGCGTTGGCAAGTATTCGTCTACTTTGTCTGTCTCGCTTCATCTTACCAGGGCTGCCCCGTTCGGGACCGATACACGCGCAAACCACCACGCTCGTGTATCCTAACGATCGCGATCCTTCGCGCTGATTAGAAGCCCGGAGACAGAAGAAGCCTCCTTGTTATTTTTAGCCACGTGTATTTTCGTGTACCGCTCCGACCATCGTGACTGATTTTCACGGAATCTTTATTTATTTCTTTTTTTTTTTCTTTCTCCGTATACTATACCTTGGCCTTTTACATATCACTCGCGTTTTTTTTTTTAACCGATCAACGTAGTCATCGATTGGCGTGGCACGCTTCGCGAGATCATATGGGTTTTCCCTTATCCCAGCATCCGTATTATCTTACTAATATTTTCATAGTGATTTATCGCCAAGATCTTCAGGTATACCTGTTACATTTTGAATTTTTTGGAAGATTTTCATATTTATTTTTTTTTTAATCTTGAATTAAGAGGCTTTCTGTGGTATTTATCGAAATTGTGTTTTTTTTTCGATTGATTTTACAATCTGGATCATGTCTACGGTCACTTTCTTCGGAAAAACTCTAGCGACGCAGCCGTCGTTGCCGACGACACAGACGTCGTCGGGCATCGCTCGTAAATGCTTCTGGGATGTATCTCGGGTACAGTGGCGCCCTGTCCTCACCGATATGATCTCAATCGTGGTCCTCTGCCGCTCGGTAAACATAGCGCTACCAGGAACCGCACATATCCGTGCTCCGATTGCCCGATAAGCTGCATAATTTTAGGACTTTCTGCACATGGCTGATCTTCTCGCAGAATCTGTCTTTCGCGTTTATCTTCTCTCAATCTTGTCGCAGGAAGCGATGCACTCTTTCGCGCAATCAAGAGCCATCAGCATGTGTGAATTTTGTTTTTGGCTGGTCGGATATACGAATCTCTGTATTGTCGTCTGCATTACGACGAGTAGTGGAATCAAGGCGCTTAAATACAATAGATATCCGTCGCTCTCGCGACTTATCGTGCCGTGAGAATGAACCTGCACGAATTCCGACGATACGTCAGCTGAGTCGGAATGTAAAAGTCGTGGCTACGAACGTAAGGAAAAGCAAAGACCTTACCGCTCCACGTCTATATAGACACCTATTACAGAGTCGTTACGCGATTCACGAACGATCGAGCATTACTTCCGCCGGATCGAAATTCAGCGCGTGTCTTGCCCGTTAAGATGCTCTGACAAAATTTTTCGCAGTGATGACAATACCAAAGAAGTATTACCTGTGCCATTGCCTTTGCGGGATCACTGAGCGGCAAGATCATTCGAATTCGTCTCCACGATGTGCTAATTAACGATCTATGATTCGATCGTACACGATGCCATCCCTTCTTGGTACGATTCGATCCCTGGAAATTTGTCGGACGGTGTGGACGACCCCTTAAGGAAGCTATAAAATCGCTTTACTCGGAAGAAACGTAAAGCCAGCTTTCCAATTGATATTCCCTAGGAGATTCGCGCGCACTCGGCAGACTACCAGTCATCCTCCGATCGGTTTAAAAGATTTGACATTTTCCCGCCAATAATTATGAGCACTATCGTTTCATCCTGTTTACATGTAATTTCACCAAATAATTCTTCGTGTCGCAATCCGTAATGAAGTATGAGGAACATACAAGAGGTTATATTAGAAAAATTTTGACACATGCATAATTCGATACTCTCGTACGATTACAATCGAGAAATCGAACATCGATCAGATCACGATCGATCGATATGAAAATTCGAGCTGACGCCCCGACACGAGGTGTCCTTTGATTCGATCTTTCATTCATTGACCCCTTGACGGTCACGCGTATCCCGTATGCAGGCAGTGTACGGTTGCATCGTGTGTGATCACATCAATCTGCATTCGAATCAACCGCCTCCTACGTATCCCATCGCTTTATCACAGAAATTCCACAATCATTTACCATTCGCCATCATCATCATTAATACCACCCTCGTTCACCTCCCTTTCACTCACGGCCTTTCTTTTTTCTTGTTCACCTGGCACTTTCGGACACCCGCAGACTTAAGCGATGGTTCCCATTAAAACCGCTTATTTTATTCAAATTGGTTCGAGCGCTGTCGAGTTACCCATCTCGCGAAGTCCCTCTGAGTTTATTTAAAGCTTAACTATTTCTCGCATTGCGCCATGGCAGACTGACGCGAGATCTTCTATACCAGGGAAAGATGTCATGGTTATAGGCTGAGGGATGTCCAAAATCCTTAGGCATTTCGCGCGACTATCGCCATTGTGGACGACACTCGTTCAAAGAGGGCCGCCACGGTGGCAGGCGTCTCCGCTCGGTTAATTCGACAAATTTGGCCAATTGCATAATTCCGAAAAGAGTCGTTGACCGTCTGGTCTGTCCATCTTCGTCGTAGCACGTAACGCGGGTGAGTCTGACGCGCAGTGGTACAGTCTCTTTGGTGTAAAGGTTCTGAAAAATCCAGGAATCATATACGGGAGTAGACGATGAAGAGAGAGAGAGAGAGAGAGAGAGAGGGAGATGGAGATTCCGTAAAGAAGGGACATCCATCCTTAAACCTTCGCCTCTTCACTCACAATCCTCCTCCCTCGAGTTTATAATACCAAGAACCTTTTCCCTAAGTTGGCAGTTGCGTCACGTCGCGGCAACTACAAAGTCCCGCCAACTGCCTCCGCATCCCCCGTACACAATACTTGCATACCTACTTATTTCGTACTTGAGTATTGCACAGCGCGTGCAGGAGGCCTACGTATGGTACAGTGTATTGTACTGTATACCATAGCTGGTTTATAGTAATACGTCAGAATAACGTCGATGATAAACAAAGAGATAATGCAATGACGAATAAATAAACGCCTTTGCCAAGTATAGCAATGCTACTGCCCCGATGGTCGATCCTACTAAATTGTATATTGAACGCTTTGTATATTGACCCGATAACTTCGTCGAAAATTGCCGAACGTAACCGAAGTAATCATTATGAACGAAACATTTTTTTCATCATGAAAGCTTACCTTATATTTATAAATACATGGAATGGAGGATAGACGTCGATCACGTAGTTGTACTATGCCGTGCAACTCGACTGCACTCTCAACGCAGTGCAAGGCGTGCAGGAAGACAATGACGTGGTTTGAGAATTGAGCCGGGGCTGTCGATTCCTTAATTACCTACATCCAAGAGTGCGGAGACTACCAGGAATTTGCGAGATTTCTTAATTGCGTTGTCTGGGCCGACATGCGGGGAGAGGTGAACACACGCTCGTGTGTCAATCCTCGTTGCGTCTCCAGAATGCAGTGTTGTAATAACGTTGGGTCTAATCTTCGTCTTATTGAAGCGTCTTGGACGCCACGAGAATTACTCGGTGCTGTTCGGCAAAGTTCGGGATCACTTCGGTCACGGTATACGGCCATTGCTATAGCGGAATGTTGCGGATACGAGAATTGTCCTCTGGTCGAGTATTAGACGTATAAAATTACGACGTGTCTCTTTTAATGCCTGCTTTGAATTTTTCATCGTGCGAATATATGGGAGATTGATTTATTACGTAACGATCAGATCGAATTTAATCAGAGTAATTTCTTTCCTTATTGTACACTTATAAAGAAGTTCGACATTAAAACGCTCATTAGTCCCACCATATCAATTTCGTATATAGTATTTTATATACTATCAGCAAATCAAGATTTATAATTTTATCACGCTGGCTTGTTGCTCGTTCATTAATTGCATAATGGCAACTTCAGGTTGAGAACCTTTAGCCATATAAAGACCTTGCAAATCGATTATGCCCACGGGAAGCCGAGAATGGTCGCGTAGCGTGAAAATTGGCGACTCTTCCGTCCAAGTGAGGCAGAAACAGCCAGAGGGGACACGTGTAACATATGTACATACGTATTCGCGACTGCGGACTCTGTCTATAGACGCGCCATTTTCTGCTCCTGGATAAGGTAAAAACGGGAAGTGAACCCAGCAAGAAAAAGAAAAAAATCCTTGGCCATATCTAGCTAGTCACTATCCTGAACCGATCGGATCGATAAGTCCATCTGAAATTTACCGATTCCGTGGGAATTTCATTGCTGCATTGCGGGTGGTTGTATAGGACGACATTAACAACAGCAGCGACGACGCTTGGCGTCCTTCGAATGGAAACACGGTGAATTCATAGAAACGTGTTTGGCGGCAAGGGGGGGTTATTGATGGACGACAGGCTTATTAAACGGATACAACATTGAATTTGAATCCCAGTAATACCGAGATCTAACGATGTAAGCAGAGTCTGTACGCTTTGTGTATAGCAGGGCTTATTGCGTCATCTCATTGTTCCAGCAATTCCATTCTATCCTTGGCTGATTTTTCATATCCATTTACGTGCACGATCTCGCGGTAAATCCCGAAGCGTCATATAAGCTCTCGTACAGATCCTTCTTCTGTTCGTCGTATTGAGAATATGATACGGAAAGTCTATGAAAAAGAACGGATGACGGTTGTGGGGGCGGAGTGGAACGGGGCAGGGAGGGGGGGGGCGGGGGTAAAGGGCGATATGCTAAGTATCGAAAATTTTCGTGAAACACTTGGAAAGGGCGTTAACCCTTAAAACTAGAGATCCTTAGGATAAGTTTTTTCCACGTCTGCATCCCGTGTATTTGTACTTTCTCTTTCTCCCACTGTTACTCCGTCTCTCTTTCTCGGTGTACTTTTTATCTTACCCAAACGTCGGCCGGCTTTTTTTTTTTAACCAACCTTGGCGACAATGGATGCGCGTCTAGCGTCGGTCTGGGCTCTTGGCGTAATACGCCGTGAAGGAAGTTACGTTTCCATACGATGTTATTTTTATACCAAAATGTACAGTGAGACGGGTTTCGTTTTAAACTACTGAGAAACCGCATTCTACGTGTACCTGGTATGAGGTCCGGTATTTGCGATCTTTTGAGACACGGGGTATTATACGGATGTATTATGTGGTGACTGTAGACATTTGTTATTTGGCCGTTCGATTTAGCGCTTACGATCAACTCAACGAATTGTTGTCTCCTATTGTTGCAGGTGAACCGGCCATTGACGATGAAGAAGGAAGGCATCCAGACAAGGAACCGGAAGTTATCGTCCAAGAGCAAAAAGAAGAAAGCTGGAGGATGTCTAGGATTAGGGGGTGTCATGGGCGATATGATTAAAGCTGGTGGGCATCTTGATCTGGACAACAAGCCTTTCCATTCCGGTTTTGGATCTCCTATGGGTAAGCAATTTTATATAATGATCATTTATTATATCAATTAATGAGAATTATATTGGACGATTATATTATTACAAAAAAAAAAAAGATAAATTTTATATTATTTTTCATGTACGTACCTCATCGAACAATTGGACTTTGTTTGTCATTCCAGGTACCTCGCAGCATCATCACACGATGCATCCTGCCATGCAGCATTACATGTACCACACAGGGGTTGGCGTCACCGGTGGTCTGCATCAAGGATTTGCACCTCCACCAGCGCCACCTCCAATTCACCCTCATTCGCATTCGCACTCTCATTCCCATCACATGGCGAGTCTTCAGGGTCTTCAGTTAGCAGCTACGACGAACGCTATGGTGAGTATCTACTACTAATGGAAATCCGTGGTTCATCTAATCTTTGACGATTATGAAAAATTTTTTCAATATTACGATCAACTATAGTTTTCAATTGGAAATAATGTTTGGTGAACATAGAGAAAATAATATATATTTTACCAATCAAAGAAATATGATATTGATTAAATATAAAATTACACGTATAAAACGTAGAATCCTTTATCGTGTTTCAGAGCGGTTGGCGATCAGAGTATACATGAATTGCGAGCGATCAGCAGCTCAGGACGCAGCCCACCACTCTGACATAACCGAAGTAGAAATCTTGAGAGATCGGGCCGATCTCGTATGTTCCATTGAATGAGATCGGCCCGATCTCTGTACATATGTAAAGTAAATATTAGGGCCATCGCGCCCCGGCCCCAAGTACAAACGAGTCTTATTATTGTAAATATACTATGGTAAAAGTCGGAAGTTCCGAGGAAGGTAGTGTAGCTGAAGATTCTGTGCGTGAGCGAGCGAGTGCGTGCGTGCGTGTCTGGTTAGCGAGAGTGCAAGTGAGAGAGAGAAAGGAACGCGACGGGCGGGTGGGGGAGGGGAGGGTGGAGATCTAGAGAGCGAGAGAGAAAGTGTATTCGAGAGTGAATTAATCTAGATGAGAAGGAGAGGAGAGACAAAGAATAAGAGAGAAAGATAAAGAAAAACGGCAAAAGCGCTTCGTGACGTCAGAGGGTATGAAACCCGCTGATACGAAGACAATTATTTTGGGAATTTCACAATGTCGAGTCACACTTTAGAAGTGAGCTACAGTGTAAAATAGGCCCTAATTGAAAATATCGTGCAATTTAATGTAATAATGATGAATTATATCACGTCCGATCGAACGGCCGTTATCACGAAGGAATCGACCAGGATCTATCTGTGCGCAACCGAAGGATGAAAAGTAAGCGAAATATGCCTATAAAGGTGCATACACACCGTGAATTAGCACTACACTGAAGTCACTTCACACTTCGTCCTAATTGTTCGTATTTATCATATATAAATATTCATATGTCATGTACAGTCAATGCGCCCTGGGTATTATGCACTTTACCCAATTTCATCAAAATTTCATAATTCCTCCCGACGCTACCACGGGCCTTACGAAGTCTGCTCAAAGTTGCACTTCGTTCTTCAATGCAGTGCATTTTCGGTGCAGTCTGTGTGACAGCTGCACGCCGTAGCGTTCGGCCTTGGGATAATCTGAAATTCGAAAGTCACCCGTGGTCTCCCATTGGATTTGGCTCCTCTGCGCGGAGATCGATTTTAGTTTATTTTATTCTCCATTTTTTTTACACTGCTTTATTTACGAACGATGTAACAGTCATTGAAAGAGGGGTGCTTCGGTGTGGGATATCGGTGGAATGGGAAGGGTAGTGCACAATTAATTGCGTACGATTGAACGAGATCGTTTACGTCAGAGAAATAATCGGTTGAGCTCGCATCCTGAAAACCGCCCTTCGATCGTGGCGTTACGTGTGTTGTACTGGTTAGTAATAAAAATGGTAAATTATATCGTGCCCTCCCAGGCGATTACACGCGATAGACAAAGAAAAAAGACAAAAAGAATAGTCGTAGATGATGGAATACGATGGGAAATTGCGCTTTGATACGAACGCGATAAATATGACAATGGGCGATATGACGTTAAAGACGGTCGATCGGTGTTGTAACTGTATCGGGAGGGATAGATTAGTCAGACACGTGTAAATTTTGTATCTTCGAGATTGTGTATCGTTATTATTATTATAACAATATCGTATGATAATTAATACGGAAGTAAGTGATTGTGCATAAATTAGCGTTTAATCGAAAACATTTAACTAGATAGTCAAAGTATTAAAAAATGTAACATTTATGAACTCTCTTTGAGTTGAGACCACATTGTGATTTTTCGATTTTAGAGGTTACTTATTCTAGTGTAATTAAATTACTGAATTGAAATTCTACGTTACGGAAAAATTATATTATTACTATTCCGCGGCCTGAGGCGTTGTGTGAGACGAACCTGCGCGGTCGCGCTTGCCGCGCAAGGGGGCATTGCGATTTTCCAAAAGACTGATGTGTTAGAATTTTTGAAAATCGCAAGACGATCACAGATATTTGATATACAAAAAAAAAAACAAACCTATACATATAAATATCTATATAGTATTATTAGGGAGTAGAGTGTAGCCTGTAAAATATGATTTTTAAATGGAAACAAACAAAAAAATAATTTACCGCAATAGGAGCCGTGCGAAGAATGTTTTCGAGGAGATGATGTAAATGAATGTAAAATATTATTGTAAAAAAAGTTTTAACTTAAAATAAATTAAATGATAAATCATACATAACGACCAATTTTTGATTGATAATATATATTATATACATGGTTACTGTTATTCGGCCGCGGACGAATCGGCTGCCGTTTTAGCACTCAGCCAAATTCAATATATTCACCCTTCACAAGTTTCATTTTCCACAGGCGTCATCTTTTTCTTTCCTGGCTAAATTTCGCAAATGCTCTAAAAAACTATACTGTACGTATAAAACAAAAACAAATTTTGAATATTTCTTTTCCTTAATAAATTCGCAAAGTATACAAACTTATCCTTCACAAATTGAACCACGTTGAGAACCGCCGCACTGTCTACCGTTATCGAGTAATTAAAACGTCATCCTAGCTGATGGAAAGTCGCGGTTCCCCCAAGTGTTGTTCGCAAAAAACACGCATCGATGATTGCCAAGCGGAAGTAAAAGGAACAAGCAATTGAGTTTGTTCTCGTCATACCGATAAAGCTTCCATTGGAGAACGATGGACTTCCGTTTTCAGGGACCACCGGCGAACAAAAATAATCCAGCCAATTACACGCTTATAGCTGTAAATGATTTATTACGAATAAATGACTGACAATAAATGAATCGATGATTGGTAAATCGAGATCTTAAAAAAAAATATTGAAAAAAAGAAACCAAGGTAAAATAAAATAAAATAAAACAAGTGCGGCGATTACCCAACACGAGTATTGTCGTGTTTGCGAAATTTTTGTCATAAAGAAATAATTCACCCTCCTACTTTATTGTCTATTATAAAATGGTTCCTGGATTCGATTTTTCCGCGCGCAAAGTCGCCTGAGAACTTTCTCAGCGTATTCCAACTAACATTTTAAACTGTAACAGTAGCAACGCTTACGACATACGAGAGAAGATGACGCGGGCTTTTCGAACAGGCCTACCTCGTCGTTGCACGTAATACGCGACTTGCAATTTTCCCGCTTTTTCTTTGTTCGCCCTTAATTGCAATGACGAGCGAAGTTAGCGACGGGTATCGATCGTACATTAATTTAGCCTTCCAACGTTAATTAAATGTTTTACCGATACGGGCACGTCTCACAGCCACATGATATAAAGGATACCGATTACAGGACAAGAGCAAAACAATTTACGATCGGTGCCAATCCGATCGAGATAAATACTCAAAAATTGCAAAAAGTATAATATCACGGAATGTTCGCAAACGTGCTTGGGAAGCCAGAGATTTTTCTAGTGAAAAAAAAAAAAAATAAATAAATGATAGTACGTGGAAAACAATTAAAATGTCTTTTACGTCAAAGTTTACGATCGATACCCCCTCTCTCATTTTATTCCTCTAGAGTAGCAGTGCGCATGCGCAGACACTTGATCCATAATCCGCCGCATTATATGTATTTCAATGAATCTACGAAAATTGAATATATTCAAAAGAACTTTTTCGAGTTTTCATGAAACTGTCACCAAAGAAGTTTTTTTTCTTTTTTTTTTCTTTTTTTTTCTTTTCTTCTTTCTTATAAGGCAGACGTTCCGTGCTCGATGACTCGTATACACGAGAGTCTCACTCTGTAACGACGTTTTGCGTCATGCTCCATAAATTACTTACATATTGTATACTGTACTCTATTGTGCTAGTATCTACAGTACGTACCGCTAAAAATATATTATAGTATAAGAGGATACATGGGCGCGAATATATAGGTATTATACGAGAGCGACACTTCTTTTATTCAACCCACTGTACCGTGACTGTTATCTACTGTGTATTTTAAATTTATAAATGTGTGATACCATCCGAATATCGATTTCTTTTTATGCATCTATATTTCCTATCTGTCCAATAATGTTTCCAAGAATCGATTCTAAACGGAATTCGAACGTGAGATTATCCGCTTTATGTAACCCCATGGAAATTCCAGACTGTCGTCGAGCGGTGGATAAATATAAAATTAATAATTCAAATGGCTCACACGTGTTTCCTAAAAATCGTTGTGAATGCCATGAACTAAATTCATTGGTATATATATTTGTATAATCATTGGTGTATATATA
>JARPRG010000582.1:148327-260570 GCA_031001745.1 Hartigia nigra | reverse complement strand
TTTCCTAAAAATCGTTGTGAATGCCATGAACTAAATTCATTGGTATATATATTTGTATAATCATTGGTGTATATATATAGCTATTATAGCTACAATTCCTGCAAGAGGAAACCTTAGATGCCAAAAATCCCCACAAATCCGTAAACGTAAATCCCCGCAAGACCGCGCACAAGTCGCTTTCATTTCACGGGGAATTAAATTTCGATGCGAAGTTAAGTCAGGAGCCAGCTGCCATCCTGGTAGAGAGGATGACCTTTAGCACGCATCTAAAGAAAGGGAGAAGAGTACCTACTTAAACTCCCCATGGCTCCTGTAGCAGATACGTATGTGTTTCCTATAAAAGTGACCGGGATTTGCGTAATCCCATTCAGTCCTCTTGAGATCGCGGTTGCCATTGATCTAACGATCAAAATTTTCCTTTGAGATCATCATCCTTCTCACGGCGAATGAACCTCCTGGATCAAAAAAAGATTAAATAATTTGTTTTTATAATTTTCAAATTCATGCATACCTACCTATAGCCACCGTGTCCTCCAATTTGCCTAGGTATTAATGACTGTCTGAATTCATTCGACTGATAAAATAAAAGTTGTAAGATAAATTAGGAGGCTTTGAAAAAAAAAAGACAAAGAAAAACGAAGAAAGAGTAAAAGGCGAGGGTGCCGGCAAATGGTACTCCATCAATGCCTAGAAGCAAGTCACTTCGCTCTCGGACAAATCCCTCACGTATCCCGTGGGGTCAAGCACGAGGGTCAGCGTCACGTCGAGTGTGAAACTGGGGATTTGGACACCGGCAACCCCGGGGAATAAATAAAGAATCAATCGAAGGATTTGACCTGATCGAAGTTAAGTTTATAAAGTATCCATACGTATATACCCATGCAGAGGAGCAATCGGGATGCTGTGGCATCTTAAAAATCCCATTTCTTTCTTTTTATCATTCCACTCGGTCCACACAAGAGACGGTGCCTGAGGCAGGTATTGATGTTCTGAGAAAATCCAAATCTCATTTACCAATCATATCTCTATTACATAACACAATTAATAGCAGTAAGAACTTCCTTTGATAAAGACGACAGAACGCAGCATCATTTTATCAAATCAAATGGACCAATCTTTGTAAATATTTTTAAACCGTCTCGGTAAACAGTGTCATGATTTTTTATTTTAAATGACAACTTTTCTCATCCAGCCTAGAATTTCCTGTTATCGTCTCTTTCGAACAAGGCGCCTTCTTAGATCGACTTTATTGGTACGTCGATTAATGAACTCGTATCTAGGCTTATTGAAGCCGTCACGCACTCCTTGACGCACTCATATACAATTAGCTGTTCGATGGAAATTGTACAGTACGCATGTTACTTGACTTGCGTGTTACATATTAGACACGTAGTAATACATATCTATATATTAGATTTTTATAGCCGCTTCTTTATCAACTTTACACTCGAACACACAGTACATTGCTTTAGGAGATTGCTGTTAATATATATAGTATATAGTTATATATATATATATATATATATGATGTGTATGCCATGCATCAAAATAAAAGTAAACAAGTAAATGTACGTGATAATTAAAATTAACTTAGAATAGTGCGTATCTCCAATCTCGGATTTCGTACTCAGTGGAAACCTCGCTGGGTGAGGTCCGACAGAATCGATCCTTCCAATCGGTATCGATCCTATTGAAATGCAGCCAGCATCAATTGGTAAACTCGCAAACGTGACGCGATGATCACGAGTGATGTTGAAGATGTTTCTGAGAGAAAGAAAAAAAAAAGATGTTTACCTGACAAGTATTTTCTGTTGGCCAGTAGCCATTGTCGTAGTCCGATCAGGTTGATTAGACTCTGCCTAATGGTCGACGTTATGCGAATCTTCAATTGTCGATAGAATTCAAGCACGACTCCATAGCCAGAAGAGAACCGAAGTTGCTCGCAGATTCGATACGAGTGATCTGTTAAATATATACGTGATCGTAAAATTTAATCCATTTTGAAATTTGAATGATTATGTCGATCATGCTAGTTTGAAAACGTGTTTGAGGACATCAGAGGTTTAAGCCGACCTGGCACTTGAGAGTGTATACTGCTCGAAGACACAGAACGGATTATCGGAGAGACAGGAGAGAGCCAGAAGAGGCTGAAGATGCTGAGTGGCAGAGGTGTCCAGGCCGAGAGAAGGAGGAGGATCATCGACATTATTAATGGGTACGATTACTTGGCGAAACTTGCCCCTTTGTGTTGGGCCTTCTTCACTCTGTGTTATAACCTCGCTGTCTCTCTCCTCTGTTCCTGCACGTATTTATTTTACACCTGTATAGGCGTCTAAGTTATGTATGAGATCCTCCCACAGAAACAATGCACGCGCTTTTTTATGACGTCAAAGTTGCACACCGTCACTACAAAGCGAGTTTCCCATAACACTGCTGTATTTCATATCTTAAAAACCTTTCTAGTTAGCATGGAGTGTATGTATATGGGGGGTTGATATGGATAAATAGATAAATTATGATTAGGGCAAAAATAATTTGTTCAGCTAAATAATTGTTTGATTTTTTTTTCAAATAATTTTTATCAAGCGAAATTTATACGGTTACAAAATTATTATGTAATGCTTAGAAAAATATTGAAAATAATTTTTATCTGCTTTAGTAATTTGTGTTAGGGTGATGTAATAATGATTTTCTTTAAGATTCTTTAGCGAGGAAATCTCTATTGGTAATTTCATAAAGGCAGACCCACGTTAAGCTGAAGTGGATATTCGAACGCCAATATCCGACGGGATTAATCACATCACCGGCTGATCAGATTGTTCAGCTAATCTAATTCCACCTCTGGTACCATCGAGCGTGTTACAAGAAGAAGACCACGAGGAGGTAGGTGCAACGGACTCGGCGGGGGGTGCCTCAGGTGTTAAAATGTTAATACGTGGGATACGCTCGAACCACGAGCAAGAGAAAAGAAGAGAAGCGAAGAGGTGCATCTCTGCTCGGATACAGGCGTTCTAAAGGCGTATACTTCTAGTAAAGGTGCTGTAGGCCATCGACGTGAGAACCGACCTGTCACCCTTTCGATAGCCACCATATACTCAGTGACCATCAAACCAGGCTAATTTAAATTGAAAAAAAAAAAAACATATTTGAGCCTTAACCTTCTGCTTATACTTGATCTTGAAAAATAATAATTTTTATCCACCTCACTGAAACAAAGGAGCAACATGTCATAAACAATGAAATTTATGTAGCTACCTAAAAAAAAATTTTTTTTGTTTGAGTACATCAAAGCCACATTTCCAGAATATTAAAGAAGCAACTTTAGTGAACTGGTCCGACAAGATACTTTTGATTAAGATCTGGTTAATCTATCCGGGTCGTATCCTGCTGCAAAATACGATGGCGCGGACTCAAAAGTTCCGCAGTTTGGGAGTCACTGTTCCTGGTCTAAGCAGCTTATTCCACGGTTCCACGGGGTTGGGGGCAGGCGCGTGTTAATCATCACGATCCCGCGAAGTGAGAGAATAAGCGCCGATGAAAATGAAGGAGATGAAGAAGAAGAGAAGGAGGATACTGGCAGTGTAAAACTGTGGATGGCCTGTTATTGTCCAGTCATTGTTGCCTCATAAGCCAGAGGACGCCCTCTTCGACTCGGGTTCAGAACGATCGAGCTAATCATTCGACAATTATAATTTGTTTTCTCAATGGTCATTGTTCCTTCCCTTCGCCAGGACGTAGGGTGCTCATGACGCTACGTTGAATAGATAGTATACTCACCATGAACCAGGAAGTCAGCCGACCTGGTACCTGGAAAAGATGAGGAAGTAAGAACACAGGCTGTAGAATTATCAGTAGCATTGATGGTAGCACATTGTAAAAGAGTTTCTAGTAATAGTTTAAACATTTTATTTAATTTTTAACGTAATACCAAAGGAAGCAAGCTGCTTCACGAATCGTCAAAAAGTACTAGAAAAGTGTCCCCTCTCTGACAATAGGAAGATTACCGACCCCGATCAGAGCAAGGTTTTCCTGTCATTCACGTAACAGGATCAAATAAAAGTGAAAGAAAGAAATGTCCCTCGGAAATTATAGGTGCTGGAAATCTCAAGAGCAAACAGGAAGAGCGACCTCATAGACCAAGTCAATCCGAGCAGGAAATCGTTTTGAAAGCGACCCTTTGTACACTCCGGTAGAAGTGGTTGACCTATTGAAACTCCCTTTTACAAACTCGTAGATATGAGACAGGATTAGAGGTCTCGAGTGTAACAGTTTCAAGTATGGCCTCTCTGTAACATTCTGAAGGTACCGTTTGCAAATAAGATTACACGGTAGGACAGTTTCTCATGGCAACGTACAAAGTCGCCGAAAATCCCGTAAGTACAAAAACCATGAAATTCTTGGCTCAAAATATGAAAATCGCAGACTCTACCAAATAAATATGCAAGTAATAAAAATCTCATTAAAAAATAATATTACCCCTTTCATCTTTCTTGTAACTATATTAACGTCACGTGTTTCGACTATCGAAGATCTGCGAAGACGTCGAGCATGAAGACGTCGTTTGTCAGGATATACAAGACGTAGGCGTTGGAAACGCGAGGTCCAAGCAGTAGTGTAATTCCCAAGTGCCAGGAGTACCTACTAGTTAGACTCTCATAAAGCCGCGACATAAATTATCCTCTAGTCAGACTCTTATCGAGGAGTGTTTGCGATGGTCCACCTCCCGTCAACGCCCTTCGCGAAACCTTTTCGAATATCTCTTGGCCGCCTTTGCTTCAGAGTACATGTACAAAGAAGAAGGCGTCTCGCGATCGCTTGCGAATGGGCACCTGCACGGTAAATATTGTTTATTGAGACGCCAAACGAAAAACATATTAACGTCGTAGTATGACGCGTTCCGCCTTTAGCCGATGAACTCGACTTAAGGCGTCCCTTAACCAGCTCCGGCTGAATATCCCAGAATGCCCTGCGCGTTTTTACTAGATATACAGACCAACTTCTAACAGCGACTTGCAGTGGACACTGAGAGTTTCCACAGAGCGCAATAGATAAAGTCGAGTATAAATTCATTAGTTCCTTACGGGGTCCTGGAGGAGTATCCCGCAAGGAGCGAACAATAAGTCGCCTAATAGAAATCAAATCACCTCACCATTTATAACCACCTTGAGAGAGCGAGACGCTCCCCCTCCCCGACTCGTCCCCCGGCCGATGCCGCCGCCGCTCGATCCATTCTTTGGCTTAGCTTTTGTTTTTTGTTTTGCCGAGCTTTTTTTTCGCCCATCACGGAATAATCGAACAAGATTGATGAGGGCGGCATGACTGGCGCTCTTGAATAGAGTCTGGTAACGCTCGTGGGGATATCGTATACGATACATAGGACTGACTGTCTTTAGTTGGACTATAGTAATTGACGCCGTCTGTGCTATAGCAGTGGCTCGTATAGAGACGAACGTTCTGTGGACTGACGCGCGGAACATCGCCATTTTATGGTTAGTTATGCTCGCTCAAATCTAGAACCCAGCTGATCTCTACTTATATAAAATGACTATAGAGTAAAATCGTTACAGGTATTGTACACTATATAACGTTAGTATAGACACTATGTGTTATATGAAAAATATTAAACCAATAAAAATATGTATTTCAAAAGGTAAACTGCATTGTCGAGGTGTTGCAGTATTGCGGCATTGCATTATTGCAATGTTGCAGTTTTGCAATAGACCAGATCCGGTTCACACGGGTAGTGTATACGTGGGGGAGTACGAGGAACTATCTTACGGGAGTACCAGGGTGGACCCGAGTTCAGATTGAAGGAGCCCGGGACCCCTGGCGCGAAACAACAAGCAGTCAGAAAAATGGATGGGCTGCTAACCGTGCCACCCATGGAGCCAGCGAGCAGTCATTTTACCTTTTACTTAGCCGTCCAACGGTGTACGTATTTAATAAGTAGGATCCTTAATTACGTTTTCACCTAGATCGTTACCCGACACTGGTCTCGCTCCGATGAAACTGCTCGCTCGGAACGTGCGAGAAGACTAAGCAATAAAAGCGACCAAGAGAGAGAGAGAAAGAGAGATTGATGATCAAAGAATAAGAAAAGGATATTCGCTCATTATCTTACTCCTGGTAAGGACTTCCATGAAGTTCCTGGTATTAAGTCGCGTCCTGCCATCTGCTACTCTATAACGAATCCCCTAGGTGCACGATTCATCCTCTATCTTACTTGCAGGAAAAGACTATATTTATTTCCCTTCCACCCGGAGAATCTTCGGAAGTCGATTTTAACCCTCTGTCTTATCAGCCCTCCGGGCGTCACTGGCTCGGACTATACAACCCTTGGTAATCCAAGTGGCTAGGTATCACTACCGGGCATTAAGCTCCCCCACGTCAGCTATTACGTCGCACAGAGTATTGCACCCTGCACGCTGCTAAGACGCATTACTTCCACTACTGGTATCCGGGCATTTGTCCACCGCGACACATCCAGGAACTGCTTTACTGGTTGGGGGTTCTTAAGATTTAGTGTATAGTACTTCTCCACGGAGTAATCCATGATGCCCAGGACAATTATACCAATTATTACCAAAGTGTCTCTTTGGCGAATTATTCGCTTGAAATTTGTAGTACTTTATTAGGATAAATAAGGACGAAATTAAATAAGAAGCATCAATTGGTCCTGAGGCTGAATATTCCTGCGGAGTCCTTCTCACGTGTAACTTGTAACTCTACGTGCTTGACCCTAGCATTAATCTCGGTATATCACCCCTCGATTCGTGAGGGCGTTTCCAAACTAATATACGACGACACGTCCCACGCCTCTATCGGGAAGAGCATAACAAGGACTGACTTTAACGGTTAAATAATATTGCTACGCTCGAGCATCTTCCCTCGGCGCTGTCTCTATCTCTCCTTCTCCCACCACCGTATAAATCGGTATAGATGCACGCTTCGAATGGAACAGCTAGTATAGTAAAAAAAAGTGAGACGGAGCACGAGAGAATAAGCAAGAATGGAACCCTCGTCAAGTGGATCCTCGCACGGCGGTTTATTCGTTTATTCGACCAGTTCCCTTATATACAAGTTATTCGCTCGGCTATTGGACTCGTAGTTGGCAAATCCCATAGCTTTATAAGGTACGTCTCCACGCTTGACCCCGGGACAGATTCTAGGTGAAGATCAGTCCCGATGATCCATCCATTGATCCTCGAAAGCTGTGGCCAGCGGCTGGAAAATTGTGCGGCAAGTATCATCCAATGGGAAGCCCCTGGCGCCAGAAGCGCTCATGTGTATGATGGGATCTCCTATCTGGGCTACATTGATTTCGAATCTATAATCTATTTAATAATCGTATTGGACGAGCGGGTCCCTTCCGGTCGGGTTGAAATTAAATATGAGGGATTCCCCTGTTCCTTTGCTCACCCCAGTATCTAAAGTATCGATATATAGTAACTACGTTATATCTTCCTTGTCTACAGAAGATAGTCCGACATCCGTCTCGGAAAGCCTTACACGGGGATACTTACTGGCGAATAATGGAGCACCGTAGTGTTGCCTATTTTATGATCGGTGCCAAATCGAACGTATAACGATTTAACAATATACAACGTATATTCTTTCTGACTGTGTTTACTCACTTTCTTACCAAAGGGAGAGTGAGCATGAGGTACGAGCCGGTTCTAACGATATTTTATTCGGCTACTTTTACAACCGGTGTAAAACAATAGCCCCGTTCTGTTACTCCGTTTTACAGTTGCGTTTTAGAGTTGCGTGGTCGTCCCGGGCCTCTGTGGTCTCGAGCGTAGTTAGCAGAGGTTGCGAGGGCAGCACAGGTGGACCGGAGATATTTATTGCGCAATAATCGTTAAACTCAAGACACGAGTCCCGACCGCTTCACCGGCCACAACCCACTACCCACTTCTGTCGAGCTTTAACTCCGACAGAAGTCCGGCTTCACTGAGCCAACTTCGCTTCACGCTTAAGACCTTCGCAAATGTTATATCCAGCTACTAAACAACGGCCATCAGCTGCGATCAGCATTCAGCAAAGAACTCTATTCCTCGAAGATGACCACCTTACGACCTTCCGTATCCTTGTGCTGTATCTTCAGTCTCTCCTTTATATTTCTTTCACGTGATTGTCTTAAAATATCTCAAGTACTCCTTCGGAACCGATGACGGACAACGTGTTGGCCGCTATAAGTGCAAACTGTTACCTCGTAAAGTTTACTACCGAATAATTTAAGCCCACCAGGAGTTCGTCATCCTGGAAATCCCACGTTCCGGGACGACTATCTCACCTACGCAGTTTCGACCGTTAAACCGTAAATGTCTTGGTACTTTTTAAGAATCATTTTGAGCATTGCTTTGTGTATAGATGGTTAACGTGACGCGGGGTACTTTAGAATCGTGGGTTAATCTTCCAGGGACGTTGTTTTACCTAGGTTACTTAGGTACTGTGTGCTACTCGATCGAGCTGAGTATACTAATTAGAAAGGAACGAGCTGGATTTCTGATTACAGGAGTTAATGATACCTTGCGTTACCATTAACATGATTCATACACTTGTGTGTATCCTTAGAGACTAGCTTATGGGATCCTGCTCGAGCGTCGAGTGACACGTTATCGCGAAAAGGAATTATTTTGCGCACCTGGAACGAATGACCTACGTCGATAAAGCGATTTTACCTAGTTACGATAAAAAAAAACACGCTTGCACCACTTAACCGCAGATAGGATTGCAGTTTAGATAACAAAGTTGTACTCAGTCCAGCATACGTAATAAAACGTACATTTGTCAAAAGGTACGGTAAACACGATAATTCGTGTTTATTAGTAAGAAAGAAAAATTTATTTAAATTAATTAAAAAAAAGAATTTCTAAATTCTTAATAGTTCGATATCTGTAATTAAAAGACGATTTTCCCAAATTTTTGGAATTATCAAAATTCTTCGTCATTCTAATCCCGTGGAATCCTGTTCTTACGAAAGCCCACTTTAGAACTAACATACCAGTAAAATGTCTCGAGTCACGCGGAGTCTTTTTTCAAGGTACAATTCAATTTACATATTATTGTAGTTAGAAACAGGTGAACGACGCCCTCGAAGTACTAAGCGTCATTCACCGGTTTGCTGTCGTTGACATTTACCTGCTTAAATGGGCAAAGACACCTTTCTTTGACACAGTCAAAGTCAAAGTCTAATAAGAGCGCCGAACCACGATTAGATAGGAGCACAAAAATCAGCTTTTTTTTCGTGACGACCCTTTTCAAAATCTCCAAACGGGTTAACTGCGAGGATAAGAAATTAAGCCAGTAATTTCATATAAGCGTGCTGCGACTGCTGCACCTGCCACGTCGAAGAAGCTATCAAGAGCGTGTATAATATATATAGTTGACTGTACACGCGTGTCGACGTTGAAACACGCGAGGGGCAAACGACGCGTTTTAAATGGGCGCTACAAAAAAATTGGGTGAATGGCATCGAAATTATGGATGTAATTTCGTCAGAGTCGACGAAGCACCTACTTGCGCAGTCTCGCTCGAGCCAGATTTCACGGGCAGATGCGACTCCCTCTACTAGTTGCGAACAGCAACCATTTCACAAGGACCAAGAAGGATCTGGACTACTGCCAACCATTATATATAAGTAGTCAGTAATTATATATAGGAAGGAAAAGTAGTATATATATATATATATATATACTACTTTTCCACTAACTTCATAAAACTTAAACGAGTTATTCGCACATTCGCGAGGATTCATGCGAATTTCTCGACCTCATGAAAATCACTGTTATTCACTCGGTTGCACGTATACATATGTATATCTTATACATAAGAGCGCAATCGTCGTGGATTCGTGACTGGCGAGCATTTTCATCGGGCGCCGAGATAGGCCGATTCATCGAAGAGTAATCGAGGAGGTCTTAATGTCTTCGCAGCTGTGGTTTATTTTACTGTGCCGAAACTTCTTTGATGATCCTGTCATCCAGCAAGAGAGACTCCGAGATAAGACCGATATGTTTTTTTTTGTAATTTATCAAAATTTACTACAGTCAGAAGAAGAAGCACTCTGCTTCGTACATTATGTAAGAACATTTATGCAGTGGGTAAGATATTGTTGTTCTGTCGAGTAAGGGCCAGAATCATAAGGTAGTAAGTGAGGTTAGTAACCACCTAGTAATTAGTTCAGCTGCAGGCAGACAAGTCCAGAGGACGCGTGCCAGGTAAGCACCTGTCTCTCTGGCGGAGTGCACGCCTTCATAAATACGTCTGTAAATGCATCGTACTACCGTTGCATCGACTTACCTTACCTGAGCCTTACTGTACTCTGGATTAAGTATGAGCGACGGAGAGATAAAAAGGCTGCTATTACATCGATCGGGGCCCGGTGTACGAGTTGGCCTAACAACAAGTGTACAGCGCTTAACGTTAAGTATGATTTAAGAGAACCATTTGCCATAGGGAAGCTTCTCCTGAAATCTCTCCTATAGCCCATCTTTCTCTTACTTTATATATAGCTGATGTATTCTATCCCTGTCTTCTTTTCACACTGAGCATACGTTGTAGGCGGGATTTTTCGTCCTTGGATACAGGATGTGACAGGTCGTGAATAGACGTTGGATATGAATATTGGGATGTTTTCTTCCATTTACGAAAATCGTGGTAGATTTTCATGAGATGGGTAGTGGAATTTGACGGAAGTGTCTTTCGAGCAGCTGCTGTTGTTGCCGCTGGCACGTGGTGATATACTGATTGCTGAGGCTTGTCTTCATTAGGAACATTTGGAAGGTGCATCTTTATGGGTAGGAATGGATTTAAGATCCCCGAAAGTCTTTTTTTGTTATGGTCGGAACAAATAATTTTGGTATAAAATAATTACGATAAAATTTGTCACGAGTTTTTATCATTTTTCTGTATGACCCACTACCGTAAACTTATACCATTTATGGTGCTTTTCTATATTACTCTGAATTTTTATATTAATAAAAGTATACTATATAGTTCCGTTAAATAGATTGATAGGTACAGTACTATATAAAAAATTTCGAAAAAAAATATAACGTCATATTTTGATTATATCTATACAAAAATTCTAACAAATTCATTAGATTCTATAGAATTCTATAGAAAGCCATAAAACCAGTGGGTCCTACCACACGTTATTAACATGTCAATGGCAAAGGCACGTGCCCATGTATACCAAAGTTATCAATGGCCATTAGACCTAGGTAGAACGTCAAGAAAAGGGTCTCACCTGCCGAGAAGCTATTCTCTGCGTCCGTTTGGAAGCACACATTTATTTTCTAATCAGTTCGGCAAGGAACACGTGAGATCCTGCCACCTGCGCAATCGTTCACGTCTGCGCCAACCCGAAGTTGCTGGGAGAGCTTCGTGGAATTTTCAAGATCCCGCCAATGGTTGAATCGCGACTGTCGAAGCTGGAGAAAGTATGAACAGCCCGTAGTGGATGAACGATCGCGGTATTTGGATCCAATTAGTGGAACGTAAAATACGTACAAAGATACCCCGACGCACATATATATATATATATATATCTATATGTATACATTATTACTTGCACACGTGTTTACCCATAGACCGTACCGCGTCTAGTCCAGTATAGGGACGTAATCACGCTGATCAGGCATAAAATTGCGATTTAATAGTTTCCTTATACACAGTGAGGTTGGAAAGGGCGCAAGAATGGAAAAGCACCTGCCGCGCAGCCAATGAATTATAGTCCGTATAGTATAGCTGCGCGGCACAATGGCTCCTTTTAAAAAGAGTAAGAAACGGGCACGCAGGCTCGCGCCAGCTCTTAACGGATCGGCACTTTGTTCCTTGACGAACGCGGAATGCGAGAAACGCGTCGAGGCGATAAGTGAGTGCAAAATTTAATACATGAGAAACACGAGCGGTATGGCGTTCCAGGCGCGTTACAAAGACGCAGCGCGTACTCCAGAAAGAATGTATCTTTACGTAATAATAAGGATAGTAGGAGGGATCCAAGAAGACGTCGTTATCATTCCCTTAGATTCCGTATAGGCAAAGAAACATGGATGGTAGGTACAAAGAAAAAAAATAATAACAAGGAAGAAAACGTAGTATACGGAATATATTTTTTCACGGCACAGAAGCAAGGCGTTCGCCGGTGAACGTTCGCCAAGTTACGAACTTCCGTTCTGCAGCGTGGATGGTTCCCAAGAGCGCAAAAGCGTCTGGGTCACGGTAAATGAGTTTTTTATCTGGCCCGAAGTAAATTAGATTAGTAGAGACATGCGTTGGGCGTATCTGCAACGTGCAGCATGCATATGAGTGCACGCATGCCGGGCCCGACTTGTGACAGCTTCCTGCGCCAAGGAAAAAGGATTGTTCCGCGCCATGCTATAGGGCCACCAACCACCGTGGTAGCAGACTATGTGAGCTCATTCGTGAACACTAACAAAGAGTTAGTGACTTTACAGCCCACTTCCTGCCCTATGGATATAGGTTCACGCCCGCATCCTTCTCTTTGGTTTTGCATCTAGGAGAATATATAGATAGAATACCATACCAAGATCCAAGCATAGTAATACGAATCTTCAGGCTCGAGAAAAGAGTGACGTTAACCTTAGGCAAACTAAGGATGCTGAACGAGTACAATAAACGGATATTGTACCAAGAGTAGGTCAGGCAGGTGACGATATATCGTCTAGACGAGGTGTAATTTCGCATACGAGTATTTCGGGTTGCAACGATTCCAACCTTTTTTAGGCAACCAGGCCAGAGACTCGTTTGCATGTGTCTGCCAGAGGCGTCTACGTTCGCGCCGTCGCGACAGGTTTCATTTAACGTGCAAAACCTAGGACAAGGAATAATCTAGTGACACTTTGAAAACATCCATATCTAACTAGTTTAAGCTAATGAGGTTAAGTGTGAAGAGGTTGTCACCCTGGTTTACTAGTCTAGGCAAAAGGGACAAGGTGAACTCCTTGGATAAGACTAGTGCTCACGGCCAAGTTCAACCTACGCCTACATAGTTGATGGTTCATTCTCATGTAGCCAGCACTGGTTTCTTGTGCCATTAATAAACTAGAAGAGACACGTATACATTCTATATGCTTAGGGTAATGTTGGTACGCAAAAGTAGGTATACGTTAAATTCTTTAGGAATAGCAATTGCATAATCGAGAGTTCACAGCCGGCCTGGATGCAACGTTGCGCTGGTCAGTGGTCAGTGGTCGGGCAACGTGGGCCCAAGTTATATCATGGTATATCTCAGCGCAATGTTTTGCTCTCATGGGTTTATGGAGTACCTAATGGGACGCGCGCCAGCTCTATAATTACAAAGATTGCCTACTATACGCTTAAGTAAAAGTAATATGGACTCTGGTTCGTATGGCTAGCTTGGCCTGTTATACCTATAGGATAGGTAGATATAACGCCAATACACGTGAGACAGGTAGGCTGCCGGATAACGCCCGAGCAGCCAGATTACATCGGCTGTGTTTTTATTTGCCGATCGAGGGTGAAGCCGTTATAACGTGATAAGTTTACTGTTCAAAAATATCCTGTTGCAAGAGTCACGAGGCATTACGTTATAAGAATGTTGGTCGATTCGTACCGAACAATCGAAGAGCAACTATTTCATCTCGTCATCCGGTGACGTGTTGTTGCACCTTTATCAACCTTTACGCATGCGCACAAACATCCTCGGTGAAACTTGAGCACAGGATGAATTTCCATGTTTGGCTACAGGTCCTTTTCTCGCGTGCTATGGAATTACGCGAAATTCCTCTTGGCGTTTCTTTATAGGTTGGTCTGCACCTTTCACGATTTACCTTCGTTGCACGTGCTCTGATCTTCATTACATTTGGGTAGTTTGTCATTTCGATATATACATATATACACACAGCCACTCTCTCGCAGGTCAATCAGCCATAATTCGTACAATTGATATCACCTGCCCCAAGACACTTTGAAGACACTTTTCCCTTAGCTCTTTTATTTTGTATACCGAAAGATCCTGTCTTCATCTCTCTCACTCTCTCCCTTTTACTTCTATCTCTGTCGGTACATCGTGCCGGAGTCTTCTTCTCGTATTCGTATGAGTGCAAACCTATGGATCAGGTGAGCCGAAGATTCACCTGCCTTATGGGCAGCTGCGCAGGTGTAATTCACTTGGTTTTGTGGACGAGCTCCTACGTGCCGGCCACACGCTATATATGTACATACATAGCTGTACAAGTGGCCGATACAGCTTAAGATACAGGTGAGACTGGCGGCAAACCGCCAAATAGATTTATAACTTGGCGCGTGGAAATCTAGACGAGTGTGACGCAATGTCCGAACCCGGATGAAAAGTCGAAGTGGGGAGTGAAATTTGTAACGTATTATAAGTATATATATATATATATATATTGTTAAAAAATCAACGTATTATTACCTCCTTATTTACTTATTTCCGTAGATAATTACACTAAGAGAATTTGTATAACTTTTTTACAAAAAACAAACTATATTCGCATAATAAATAAATATGAAACTTGTTAATTATGATAGTTAACGCGAACGGGACCTATGGTCACAGTAAAAACAAGCAAATGACTTTATGAATAAATCTGTCGATACAGATGTCCTCCGATGATAAATGATATTTCCGGAACAGGTGTGTGAATCCCATGAAACATTACATGAAAAAAAAAAGGCATAAATAACGAAAACACATAATCTGCACAGTAGAAAGCTCGACAGCAAAAAACAAATTGGTAGCGACGATATGAAAACGCTAAAAATCGTGCAGTGCAAATTATTCAAGGTACAAGATCGTAAAGCCGTAGTTGCTCTGCCCGTTTGGAATGCAGGCTGGTAACATTGCCAAATATATATATAAGTGCGTAATGATCGTAACGAGCGTGCGCGATGAATATTCATCGCGTTTCCGTGATCCACGTTGAGAGGGCGCTTAGTAAAGCATGGCGTAAGGTTGGGTACCTTGTAAAGCAGGTGTAAGATAGAACGAAACTAAACCGTAGTGAAGTTGCGGTGTGTTTTACCACCCAGTAGCCTTTGGATTCTCCCCTCGTGTCTTAACGTCCTTTTATTCCATCGTTATTGGAGAACGAGGCAGCTGAATCTCTGAGTGAAGTAGCACCTGAATTTTACAAGGAAAGGGTCCTATATATACTCTACTAGCAAAAGGCCCAATGTCGCTGGACTTGATGGATAGCCTTGTCGTTTCTTAACCTTAAAGGCCTTTTAATGAGTATCTAATTTCTGCATGGAATAACCCGTAGGTGCGCAGTCAACGTATAATGTTTATATATAAAGATATTACATTAGTTAATTATACAAATTATATTAATAAAATTTGTTTTTAACACTTTCAAAGTGTGAGTTATTAATAGAAACAAAGTGGCAGAAATATCATTGTTAATTATCCATTACGCTTTTACCTTTTCAGCATTAACCTGGTCGCATGTGCTACACGCGTAGGTCGTTGAGTAATAAATAAATGCTCGAGTACACTCGATTCGCATAATCCTGAATTGGCGAGTGGCAATCGCGTGGCGTTTGAAACGTTTCGACAAGCAAATGATCCGAGCAAGAGAAGAAGGGGACCACTCGAGAATGTTTTCAGAGGCGCGCCGAGGACCGCATTTAATGCGAGGGCCATTCCGTACCTTTTAATACCTTTTTATTTCTCGATCTCTTTTGTTTTATCGAGATCGTTTTGTTTGGGGACCCTGTAGCATTTGTTAGTGGCCGTTTAACAAGCACTTCGCTCGGTTACTGGCCTTTCTACCGGCTTCAACTGACTGGGCTGCTGCCCTGCTTAGCTCTCTTCACTGGTTAGGTGGTTGGTGGTTCTGGTGTTCATTCGATTCATTAAGATGGTTCTAATAGGAGCGTAGATGTTGGCTATCGATAAAAGCATTGATTTTAGGTCGCTGCAGGGACCAGACCCAAGACTTCGGTCACAGCTTGAGATAATTGAAAAAGTAAACTGTTAAATTAGACATTGTTTATATGCTGTTACGCAAATAATAATCAATCAATTTAGTATACTGAAAAGATTTTGAAAATTTATACAAATTATATATCCTTGTACACAATTTTTTAAGTGGTGAAGGCTGGACCATTCGATTAACACCCACGTGGGAAGTTCACGAGGATTTCTGGGAGGAAAGCTTCCCAACGCGTTCCTAGTGGACATCTCAATAAATAAGGTGTTAATTAAATGGGCATTTTACTGGATTTATCCCCGCACGCGGGGCAGGACCGTTGTCCGTAAATAAGCCGATATTTATAGCTGGACCCGCTGCTCGTTGGTGCATGGTGCTTTTATATTTTATGCCTTAAGTTTAGCGCGGACACAAGGTATACACACGGCTATACATAGATATAGGAAGGATTGCTCATAGGGTCCCAGGTACCAGGGAGGCACCATGGTGGCATCATGGTGGGCACCAGGGTGGATACCAGAAGCATTATACGCGTGGACCTCTCGTCGGTGACTCCGCGCGACTACTATAAATCTATGGAGAGTTATGGCAGCGTTGGATTTTGTCTTAATGGTCACTCCTGTAAATCCTCCCTTGTCACTGACCAAGACCGATACGCGGGTACCGCGATTTCTCGCGATTTTCCAAGACGGCGCCCTCTTGAAATAGTCACACCGTAAACATCGTCCTCGCTTGGAGCGTCGGTCGGCGTCGTTTTTGGTAGTCAATCCCATACGATATGGCTTTACCTATAGGGATGCTTCCTAACGAGCGAAGAGTATCAGCGGAACATCACGTGCGTCATGCTTTTTCTCTTCCGGCACGCTCATCGATCCTATCCTCTTACGTGTATACGTTATATAGTGAATGCGTACACGTGAGTGCAAGCGTATTAACGAGAAATCGTTTGCCCTTTCAAACTCCGTCATATCGGCTGCCACGATAATTTTGGTTATAAGATCAAACTCTTTGGAAAATCGATGGTTATAAGGTAAGAGATTTCGATACGTATATCGATCGGCGGGGAAGACTATGTTGGGAATGGAATGGAGTTCTTGAGATGAACAGATTTTTTCATTTTTTTTTTTTTTAATGATTAAAAATCTTCTCAGTCCTTTACTTCATACCATCCAATTACGATGAAACTGATGAACTCACGAAGAATTGCGCCAAGAGGAAGACGCAGGTGGGCAGAGAGCCAATCGGCCGGTAAATCGGCAAGTCCGATCCCTCCCGTTTATAGGTGTACAGGATACCTGTATATCTCTACCTACCTACCTACAGGAGGAGTTCAGGGCCTCGCGGCATGCCTGAGATTCTGCGCAGTGAGCTCGTCGCGAATTCGCGAAAAACGCCACAGCTTCCCAAATAAATCGACTCGCCAAGATGCCCGATAGGATGTCGGGTCACCGCGAAGAAATTTATCCGTGCGTTCGGTAAGGACCAAGACAGAATCCATGGTCTCCGCCGATTTCCAGTCCTACACTTATTTCCATCTCTTTTCTATATTTTTTTTTCTTTCTTTATTCTCCCTCTTTCCTACTCCTCTATATAACTCTTAGTTTCCCTTTTATTTTTTCACTCCTTCCTACATCTTTCACCTCTCTCTCTCTATCTCTTTCTTTTCCTCTGTCCCTTTCTATCCTCTCGTTCGCGGGCACTTTAATTGGTCGGACATTCGGGGAATAATGATACGCCGTACTGGGATTGGCCGAGGCGTGACACTTTTTCGAGACTCCAAATCAAAGATAAGCTAAGAGTAAGACCGATCGCTCTGCTACACGTAATGACCGGTCGCACTGGCGAAGCTACCGATTCTTCGTTTTATCATCCTTACCGCTTTTCTAGTGTATTAATGGACGCTTGTTAAAAGGACGTTTAGATCGTGCTGACGTCCTTAGTCCCTTTAGATCGATCGTACCTTTACTTAAATCTATTCTGGTGAGTATAGATCTTGGATATGTACTTACTTATATATATATCACTGGTATCTAACACCTACCAATGTATATAACACTGCTCTGTATTTGGTTTATGTCGTGACGATCAAATCGATCGTACGACTTTAAGAGAATTCCACGGAGATTTCGAAAGTTTCTCAAAGAGACGGAGACGGGTTTCACCATTGGTGTAATGGGAAAAGAGAAGACTCGAAAAGAAGTTGGTAATGCATATGGGAATGTGTATAAGATGTTTTTGTAATGATCAGAATTTCTTCGAGAATCTCAGATATATTATACATAGGACGAACCATAATAACTGAGAAGATCGGATGCTGGCGAAGATGTAGAAAGTTACTGGATCCTTATATACATTGGCTATGGCAACCGGCACTGTTACTATTTAAGGTGCACCGTAATTTGGCATTATTGGCATATTATTATTCTTAATTTGAGTGACGGAAGGATGAAATCTCGTTAAGAGAGGCGGAATCGATCGTTGAGGGGGCCGATATATACCCATCGATCTCAGCATCAATCTCACGCAAAAATTAATCTTATGGGTTGCTTTTCATATTTGGCAATAATTACAGCCTTCGGCCAAGCCATGATCCATCCCACTACGCCATACGCCGCTCTTTCTCCTGAACCCTGATACTCTTTAATACGGTTTCGCACGAATCTAATATTTCCCATATAAATTATTGGCAATTAAATGAGGGGGTGAAAAAAACGCATATAGGGATTAAGGGTTACGGAGACCAGAGAGACAAAAAGAAAAAAAATATATATATATATATATACTCCACAAGGCATTACCCACGACTACTATCTGCCACCTTTCTCCGTGATCGATTTTAAATTCTCTACGATCTGTCCGATCTCCTTTATTTTTAGATCAAACAGCATCCGCCATTCGGTCCAAACGGAACGGTGCCAATCGATTTGATAATATCGATCGACTCTCTCGTTATGCTCGCGCCGAAAGAATAGACACGTTGTCCTTACACGATTATTTATCGCTCGGCGAATAAAGGCGGGTGTCTATATATACAGTCTGTGTAGTCCAAACGGATATCGCTCGCTCACGAATTTGAATCGGATTGGTTTTTGAATCAGGCGGACCAACCCCACCCGCCATGGAGTCTCGGCTTCGTTATTGGCGTTACGCTCGCGAGAGATTTAGAATAGTATAATACCTATTGGCGTTCGCCTGGAACAATATCTCAGTGGTGCAGACATAAATCCCGGCACCACGTACACTTGCACGCCCCCACAACACGCCCCCCATTAACTTTTTAATCTCTCCCGGGCTCTAGTCCCAAGAGCCAGAGAGCGAGAGAGAGAGAGAGAGAGAGTCAGTTAAGAAGAGAAGAGAATTACACCGAAGACAACAACGTTCTTTTCGGCTTCGTAATATTCAAGGATCTGGTTAGCATCCTTGGACATGTAGTCTAGCATCGTCTTGACAGCCATTACTTTTTACACTGATATAAATAATCAGCGTAGCATAAGTATAAATTGGTTTAAAAAAAAATCCTAAAAATCTTTATCAAATCATTGAACGATCTTGTGTACATTGATTAAGTGGCTGTGGGTTTTTTGGGCAAGATGCAGAATAAAAAATTTTAGCATGGGACTATGCTAATTTCGCGAAATATGATCCTTATCAAGTTTGCATTCGATTAATAGCTCGACAAATGAAGATCCACTGGCGATGCTAAATCATTCAGCCGCGGCATCTTGAGCGGTCGAGGGAAGACGTATGGTTGCCATAAACCATAAACCATAAACGAATAATAAGACACAGTCCGCAACAGGAGTGGCGGCTAGGCAATAGGGTGTAGGCAGAGAAAAGAAAGGTGGATAAATGTCGATGGTGGAAGGGCACATGGCAGAATTATAGATACATTAGCATAAGTGTGCCCCGATCGTTCGGCAACCGCGATCGGCTTCGGCTCTTACGATCGTGCCGCAAGTAACCGCGAGAGGTGAGAGTTGCGTCGAATTAGAGAAAATTACAGAACACCTCGTAAATATATCGTCGGGCTAAGTGGTTGATTGGAGATCGTAGAGTGGACTACCGCTAAATTATATCCCAACGCGAGTTATCTTCGCCATCGCGATCGCTCTTGTAAATTAAGGTACCGATAAAGATTACTTTGCGAGCGTCGCCATTCCGGAAGTGACGTGGAACGGTATTTAAAGCTCTTAAGAATTTCCGATACCGATTTATCATCTTGGTAGAAATTATTTCAGTGTGATATACAATAGAGTGTTTGTGGATCGAATGCTATAGTATTCGTATACAAAGATCACAGGTTCCTTCGGAAATCGGCTAGGGAGAAGAAGGACGGAAGATGGAGACTTTAACAAGAATTTCGATGGAGCCCGAGAAGAAGAAGGTACACGAGAGAGCCCCGGGAGAGCTCTCATTCTCTACCTCCCACTCGAGACTAACCCATCATTATCGACAATTTATCAATAGCCAATAATATTATATTAAAAAGCCGCTCGGGCTTACTCACAGCGGCGTCGTAAGCGTCCCTTCCAGGTCTTTCGAAAGACGTCTTGCGATGGTATAGAAAATTTTTCATCGACGCCATTGCGATATTTATGTTGTTGTGATCATAATGTTTATGTAAGATACCTCGAAAATACTTCTAATCAGATTAAATGTGGGAGGGCGCGAGAACTCGAACGTTTCGAGAGTGCCTAAATGTACGTACCATCGACCATGGAAATGGGGATGAAATCGTTTCTGTTATTTGTCGATGAAAGATTTTTGCATATTCCCATAAAGGTGACGAGAAGTTCAAAAATATCGATATTCAACCAAAAAACGTACAATAAAGATGATGTATGAGTGGTAACATTCATTAGTCTCTCAATATGTATAAATATTGTTGAAATTAGTCGTTTACTATGTGTAACGTTAAGCTGCAAGATAAATCGATAAAAATTGCATTTAAAAATGTGCAGGTATTCTACATGTTAAAATTACTTGGAAGTAAGGTCTATGGACCTTACGTGTTTTACGGTACTTGGAAGCCTCGACGTTTCTAACAGCAGTAACACAAATGCATGTAATAACAGAAAAGCATACTCACATTAAAGCATAGTATTCCAGTACGACATAACCTCAAAGACGTATAACACTTCCCACTATAAGCTAGAACGATATACTAAAGAATATAGGATGCAACACACTGTCTTATTATAAGTAAAAGGTTTGTTAGATAAAATTAAACTATTTTGCTACTAACGAAAGACAATAATACATATACTAATACTGAATTAATACGAAGAAAAAGAGCAATTAACATTTTTACATTGATAAGATTTTATGAAGACAGTGATTGTCATTCAAAATTTGCGCCGTTAGAGAAACCTCTTTAAAGATAAATAGCCTATAAAACGTAATAAGCTGTGACGGAAATCGCGCTAGTCGTAATATGAAAATGTATAAAGGATGAAAGGTACGTAAGCCCGATATAAAAATGAGTCAGTTAACTCTCAGAGGCACGCTCCGACAGTATTCGAGTCATTACGATATTTACCGAAGTCTTAAACTCGATGCTAAGGCAGAGATGGCGGTAGTTGGATGAGCTTTCGCCTTAAGGGAAATCTTACCACGGAAAAGATGGCTTCTCGAGCGTTAATCTGCCAACTGTTTGCAAAGTGGAGCCCTTTACGTGCAATTTTCTCGGAGTTTATATCGTGACGAGAAAAGCCCCATCAGAAGAGTCGAGTATAGACGGTCGCTACGAGTAATTGCTATGAAAACTCCGAGAAGCTGAAAGACATTAAATGTTCGGCTATTATAGATAGACATTATAAACTGATAAAATGAGAGGAGTAGTTCCCAGTTTATCCGCAAGTCTCGAACGTCGCTTTTTCACATTCGCGTACGTACGCAGTACGATTCCATAATATTATTACCTGACGCCGTTTGTAAATGCGGCTTTGCAGAACTCTTCGTGCAATTTGCTCTATCGTAAAATATGGCCGCTCGGCAGCTTCGCCATTTACATAAGTACAGACGAACGTTGCAATGCGTGAAATAGATATAAGCGATGATAAAACGACGGCATAATGGTAACTAAACAATACGTAGGTTAATTATGTAATTCACATTTAAATGGTGTGCCGGTTGTAAAATGCAACGAGTATGCATAGCCGGCCGCATAGTTTGCATAGCGTTATGTTTTCCGTATAGCGCGCGCCAACGCCATGAAGATCCACAGCCGGATGTCTGGATGAAATTTAATGTTTCTTCCTACCGCTATTCTCTTTCTCTGGGAGGAAGGACGGTTGTGAAAAAAAAGGTTCATTAGCCATGACAACGATGCGATAAATTTTTAACTATTTTTGTTTCTGTTGATTATTTTACGTTTGTGGATTTTTCGAACAAACGTTTATTCGTTAGGCAGACATATTGTGCACTGTAGGATACACTAGGGCGACTTTAATATTTAATTATCTCTCGCAACTGGGCAGCAGGTAAAAATAAGATCTTTCCGTGACGTAGCCGTAGGGGTAAGACGTACACGTGAGTGTCTGCGTGCTGGGGGTAAGTTATGACTTAACGAGGGGTTAGCGTGAGCCAACCACTGGACAAGCCTCAGGGAAGCTTACAGGGCTCGAGTTTAAATGAGTAGCTTTGATTCTGAAACTTCGCCATTCCTGCTAACCCGTTAATTGGATAATGTCGCTGGTAAGGTGTAGTTTTCTGGTGGTAAAATTGCGCCTCCAAATGATTAAAAGTAGGGGTTAAAAAATTATGAAGTATATCTGCTTAGGAAAATATTTTGTTTTGATTGTATAAATATACTCGAGGATCGATGCTGTCTGATTCTTTTACTCTGACGTCAATGCAGTATAGGGATGGTTTTTTAACACCACTGGCTAACAATCTACCTATCCTTTTCTTAGGGGAAGAAATTGTACTTTTAAGGATTGCCAAGGGGCGTGACAAAATTTTCTTCTTCTCCTCTGAAAAACAATAAAGAAAAAAAATCACCCCCAACGTTCAAGGAATCAGCCAAGAAGACGCTGTAAAGTATCCCTCTGTCGGATACCCCTGTTTTTACAACTCTCCCGGAAAAGGGATGAAAAAGAGAATGCGAAGCGTCGCGCGCGTAAGGTGCGACCGCATTGTCTTCGAATCTCCTGTCGGACGTGGCGACAAAACCAAGAGCTATAAAAAAAAACAGAAAAAGATCTAGAAACGTAACTTTAGGGTTAGTCAGACCTTAAATCACGATGGCTTTGTTTGAGCGGTTCGGTCTGTATTTCAGAACATCCCCGTCAACCCCCTACAAGTGCTTGAAAATAGTCGGCAAAAAATGAACCACTTTAAAGGGGTGCCACGAACAAAAGGAAACAATACAACCGACCAGCAGAGACAAGAGCCAGTATAGATTTTGAAAAAGGTGAACTTTCCAAAAAAAAAATTCAAAACCAAAAATCTTTAACCTACTTCACTCAGCATGAAATAAGCCATGAAAAACCAAATTACACAAAAAAAATTTCGAAAAACAGAAAAACCGATCGACAAAGAAAATATACGTAATGTCGAACAGTCACGAGAATAAAAGTAATTAAAAATCATGCAACAGCTCGTTACAGTAGTCGAGATTCATCGATATTGCACAGCGACCTTTTACGCCTGTGCACCACTGCCGAGTATACAATTAGCTCTATCAATAGATCTGCAACTGAATAATTTTTTTCTTCTCATTTTTTTTCTCCCCCTCGTAATATACAATCTGAATGAAACAAAGTTGACGCGCGACACTCCGTTAACGTAATTTGCATTGAAATACAGCAAACGAAAGAGACGGAAGAAAAACCTTGGCAGTTTTCGCGCTGTCGCTGCTTTGTAAGTTTAATAACGATATTTTAAATAGTAGAAGGTAGTTAGTACAGTAGCTAGGCAGCTAGTAGCTATTATAAGGGTGTCGTGCTGGGGTGCACGAAGAACGAGTGACCACCTACGCTGTGGCAACACGCAACGATTAGGCTATCTCACTGAGTTTTAAGATAACTATATATTATCTGATAATAAATAGATAGTAGCGTTTACCTCGCTAATGGACGCCTCTAGTCGATATCATCTTGACCGTGTTATCTAAACGTGAATAATTATCTCTTGCCGGTACTGCTAGATTATGGTTGAGATACTTTCACGATACTTTCATAAAACCACCCCCTTTCGATCCCTTATCAAACCGTCGCAATTTTTTACATTTACATTATATTATACACGAGCTTATACTAAAGTACGATCTCTAAGTATTTCTAAAAAAAAAATCAATATCCAATCAATTCCCTTATCTTATCAAATCTAGATGTGATAATAAAATTGATATAAAAAAATATTTTCTACAAGATCATGCATTATGATAAATGATATTTATCCTTATTAATTAACAAAGTGTTTAACCCCTTGAATGAGATTAAATTAAATATTTTGATGGGACAATGTAGGGCCGCTGAAATCAAATTAATTAACCCGTATCAGTGCGATAATAAATAACTGATTAATTAAAATGTAAAATTTCCTAGTATCCCTTCATTGTCCTAACATATTAACGATTCGCCCGCGAAACCCAAGTGCGCTCTGCGTTTATTACGTCAGCACATGTAGTATATCTATATGGGAATATATGTGTATATATATAGGATTGCTCCATATGATGAATAATTTAGGTGTACGAAGGCTGGTTGGCTGGACTGACTAGCCGAGCTAGCTGGTGCACGCCATCGCCAAGCAAAAACTAATGCCTGCCCAGATAAATTACCGATAAACCACCGAGATAACCATCTAGATAACTAACCATACTGTAGCTCTCACGCGATTCTACATAGTATATGGTTCATCTAGACTTAACGAAAGGCCAGATAGTTCATCTGAAACTGGTACAAAATGAGAAAATCACGATTACGTATATATGAGCAACAATATATATATATATATATACATATATACCATATATGTAAATACTAGCCTAAAGTATCATTCCTATAACAGTAAAAAATGGCGACGGCAGTTAAAAAAAATCTCACTCGACCGATGACGAACGCCAGCATAGTTCAGTCACTCGTATCGAATCAACGACGTGTTATCCGCTTACGTCAAACGCAAGTATAGCAGGAACAAACCGTTTTTCAATGAGAGCTGAATAAAATCGAGCTCATGGAAAAAAGCCCAATGAGAAGGAGTACGATAACGTCAGGCGCAGAGATCACGTAGGTAGATTGTAATAGAGAGGTTAAAAGGGATGAAGGGAAGTATCACCATTTTGTAAAACGATCAAAAGTTACGGTCGGCTGGTACCGGAGGCTTTGAAGAATTGTAGGGGTGACGTGGAGGGGTAGTGGGAGAAGATTGAAAAAATACTGAAAAAATATTCAATGCTACGGAGCAATGCTCTTGGGATGATGCACTTACGAATTCTGTAAGGTACCTGGGCGATGCCTGAGAGGTAAAAAAAAAGACACTATACAATAATTAAACTGGAACCACAAAGATAAAGTGAAAGCCAAGTTACGCGATGAGTTAAGATAGAGAAGGCAAAGGAGTTAAGAGCGATAGCTTTGAAGACTAAGAGGTTATATAGTGCGGCAGAAAGACTCGGGAGAATTGAATTGGGCAAAAAGAGCTACGTCGAGATTGCCAACGTCGACATAGGTGGCACTCACTGGGACTTGTGACGAAACGAGTGAAGGTGTAGTCAGATGGAATAGACTTGATAGCACTTCATTTCGCATGGATTCACTCCATTCTCGTTCATAATGGATACTCGAAAGATTACCCACCGTCGCTGTTAATTGACAAGTCTGCCGCCTCTTTTCAAACATGCCGCCGTCGCCGCCATTTCTATCCGTCCTCGAGTCTTTCCCCCTGCACCACTGACTTTACTATATACACCTAGTACCGAGTTGTATGTATGCACCTAGCTATACAGGCGTCATCAGGAAAGCTCCGAGCGTCCTCAAAATGGAACGCGAAGTATCTTGGATCTGTTACAACGTTGAATGGCTCGTTCTAGAAAATTCTATTAATACAACATCAGTCGATTCTCCAGCTGTGCCAGCGTAAAATTCAATTTGTCAAATCAGATTCCTTTTGTCCTCGGGACAAGCTTGATTCTTAAGACGTATAAGAATAAACGCTACTGGTAGTCAATTCGTTATTTTTTTTGTTTTTTTTTTTTTATAAATATCGCGTGGTGGTGAGAGGAAAAAAAATGGCAGCTCCTTGTAGACTATACACTGATAATCGCGATAGGACTATTACAAGGGAATTCCAACTGCCACGCGATCTTTCGATGAAAGTCTAATAAGATTGAGTGTATAAGCTGGCCGCCATGGCCAATCTACGCCTCGTTGAGTAAAACGAGGATTCTAATGGTTTCACTTGCTTTTGAATTACAGCAAGACGTTTCACCAATGGCCGCTCACCCATTCGTTACATTCCGCGCAATGGGATATCGCGATCGCAATCAGCTACGTCTTAATATTCCATAATTCTGCACGCTTCGTGAATTATGACGTTGACAGTCTCGTACGTGCATGTCTGTCACTCGATTTACTGATAGTAATTAATCACAGTTGTCGATCGGCTATTATTAATTCGTCGGCGATTAGAAAACAAGTCGTGCTGCTTACACAAGGGGTACCTGATGCACGTTCTTAGTTCGATCGAACGGATGACGTCATCGTGGAAGTTAATGAACTCCAAAAATCAATCTGTAAATATAAATAAACACATCATGTTAATTTTTATAGAAAAATTTTTAAAAAATATTTATTCGGTAAATATACTGTTTTATGGAAAAACCAGACAGGAATTGATGTCATACCAAGTTTTGTGGTGATTACAGACAGACAGGGCCGGAGAGTATTCGTATAATGCATAGGTTCTCTTTCGTTGCCGTATGCATTTAGCGAAGTGTAGTAACGGAGAGGACAAGGTGGCATGAGGAGGCTTACTAGAGCGTTGAAAATTGAAAATTCAAAATGGCTGATATTTCCGCTCGGTAGAATTAAAACAAAAAGTTGCCCTGGCGTTCATTATGACATGCATCGCTGTACGTGTTCTGTGATTTGCACTGTTTCGTTACAGAACGTTCTGTACGCGTATCTTATTCCCATTCGCAGCTGTCCACTTTCAATTCCAGTACCATACACTTAATTATAGGGACTTTAATATCACGCGGGAGATTCAAAAGAAGACATTTTTTTCAATAAGTTTAATTAACCGCATTAAATCGTTCGACATGCTTTAATACGCGAAGAATAATCAATTTCCTATCGTATTCATACGTGTCCCAGTATCGACTCCAGATACTTGATTACCAGACCGAATATACGTATCAGAGTTTACCTACTGAGAATGCATAAGCCCCATGTCATTCTCTGAATCTAATTCAAATGTATTTCTCTCTGATACTATGACTGGCTGGTTAGTTGGCTTGCCTGGCTTGTCTCTGTTCTCGTCGATGTTATAGAGTGCGGACGACTCTTGTCAGTGATTTTTACACAATGTGCTCTGAAGCTTTTGTTTTAAAATTATCAACACGTGACACAATCAGGTCTGCCTCGTGCGGACACAAAGAATGCCGTTCATTCCCATCGTATCCAGTGTCCACCCTCTCGCGAGTCCCCGCATCCCCCGTTGCAGTAACAATCCCGCACAAACATGGCCGTCCTGTTTTGCATGCGTATCTCTACTCAATAGCGTTTCCACTCGGTGGAATTGAAAAGCATTTTATGCAATGCACGCCTATCGTGCTACTCCCTCTCTACAATTCTTTTCGTCTCTGATTGCCCCTTAGAGCTATTTTTAAATTCTTACGATTTTCGATCGTCCATGTATATATATATATTATTTTTTTTCAAAACACAAAAATTAATCATACCAAAATGACCGTTATGAGTTATCTTTGTGCTTCTTAATTCCAGATGATTCTTAAACCTTCTTCCGTGTCTTCCGCAACACTTATCTCGTACACGTGATCGTAATGAGAGCTAAAACATAAGCATTGACGTTCGAGCGCATTAGCTTGGTTATTATTCAAATTTGGTTCCGGTGATCAGCTGCCCACCATCCCGCTAACTTCGGTAATCATTTGGAAGCTCGTGGTCGCCGTAGGCTACCACGCGATCTCTCATTCCGGAACCGTTGCCTTATGGATACCAATCAATCTAATTATCGGTTAGTGGAATTGGTCGGTATTGGGTGTCGATATGAGATCGTTAAATGATATTGCCGAAGGTCTTGAATTATGAGATTTGAAATTGGATGATATTACAACACCATGATGGAATTGTACATTATAAATTTTTTTTATCTGTCAAAAAAAATGTTTCAACAATATTTTTTTTAGTTATAAAAACATGTAAATTAATATGAAAAACAGTTGTTTCGACTTTCGAACAATTTATTTGAGTAAATATGTATCTACATCGCAGTCTGGTATGTCGAGTAAATTCCGAGTATGCTCTATACCTATTATCTACCATCGTATATCTAACAGTGGAGATCCTTCCTGACTCGGTGAGTGGCTTATAGCATGCCGGGGATAGGAGAGCCAGATAGAAAACTGATAATTCTTGAGATGAATAGTATGGGCTTTCGAGCCCTATTATTTATCAGGGGGTTAAAACTGCAATGGTTCAAGAGAAAGGAGCTACAAAATTATATTCAAAGTTGAACTTTAAAATTACCGCCTTTTTTCCAGCTATAGGATACAGCATGCACACAATACAAAGGCAATTCAAAATTTTATACTTATGCATAAATATCCTTTTTTTTTTTTCAAAAATAGTGTTATTTACAATGGTGAAACGTTCTAGAAAAAAATTTGTCCCGAGTATTCTCTACAGACCGTAGCATGTTCGATGCATTTAAGCAGCCTGAAATAAGGCAAGGACCCCTGGAACGAACTAATTATGAAATTATGATAATTCCCATAGCTGCCGCCACTGTTCTATAGCAGTTGGCTCTCTATGGCAGAACCGTATGAAACTCCCATTGCAGGAATGACGTGTGCGTTGTTCGAGGTTCGAGTCAGCCAGCCATCCAGCCAGGGGGATATGGTCGCGTGACCGACGGTCTCGGCTGGCTAGCTTCACCGCGCCATCCTGACTCTTCGGCCTCACCTACACGCACTCTTAACTACGTCTCTTCACGATCTTCCCTATGACTGTGTCAGTGCCGTGAAAGGAAGGTGAAACAGCCATAGAAAAATATGCTACGTGGTTTCGTGTCACGGCTCGTAGTTTTCATTGGCCGCTAGACCGGCGTTGTTTCAGCAATGGCCTCTACGCGTCTGCGACTCACAGCGACATTTTCTTTCGCCTCGATCCAACCGAGTGAAACTGCGTTTCGAGTATTTCCAAAGCTCTACGACACTACGGATAAGAGATATTTCTTGTAGTTAGCCAGAAAAAAGATGAACCTTATATTTATTTTCTATGCAAAAAAATAATAAACACACAAAAAAAAACAAACATGGCCGTTCTTTGACGTATTTTAATTTCGCGCTAACCTATCGTGCGAGCGACTCTTTAACGAGAAATAAAACCGACAATGTGGCGAGCTTTCAAGTTTTTCTGAATGCCGGATGATGTATGCCCCGGGTTGTACGCGCGCAAATATACAAACGTACACACAAAGCCTCGACTCTCGCCTAACGCCTAGTCGACTTGGCAGCGCGCTCTACATTATGTAAAATGCGATAGTTTATTTTGGCATGAGACGTCTAGCTTTATCAGATCGCGTGTTCCTGAGCTACCACCAGCGCCCTCTTGATGTAGGCCAGCTCACCTTGGCTACCCTCGTAGTCATTGTGACCACCTACAACATCGCACGATTAGCCTTCATAACGCATTTTTCAAAGTCTTACATAGAGAAACCAGCGACCATCGGCGAGGCTACAATTAAATGCAGCCTTAGAATTTCTGGATGCGAATGAAATGGCAACGTGAGATTTCACATGAGATAGTATCTATATATATATATATATAATACATATACATATATATATATATGTATATACTTTGAGATATTACATATAACTATAATAATAATTAATATAAATATATACAACTCAATCAAGTATATTTTACATTTAAGTGACTGAATAAATCAAATATACATATATATATTGACGTATCATTTTTCGATATGGCGATTATCCGCTATTCGTAGCTTGATCTTCCATCTTGATACGAGTATGGCTCGTTACACCACGGAATACTGAATATGACAAGTTATCTTGTAATTAAGAGCGAAACGTCAAGTCTTAAGAATACGCAGCTAACTGACCAGTAGAAATGTTTTCCCTGACGCAGGATAACGGAACCGGTTATTAAACTGTCCAGCTAAAAGTTCAGTTATTAGGTACGCTTGAACGAGAGGCCGCTTCCGAACTCGTCGATTACTTATCGGCCTCGAGGGTGGAAATTAGAATAGCAACCTTCCGTATAATTCATCCCCGCGTAATCTGACTGTCCATCGAACCTCTGGGATATGGCTTTGACCGCTCGCTCTGTAGACACCCCCTAATTAAAAGCTAGTTAATTACTGTTTAATCACCAACTGTCCACCGTGTTTACCGACCAAAGATATCGTCCCTGGCACCCTCACATTATCTACGTCACCTGCAATTGTGTCTCGATTCCCAAATAGGAATGAAAATTTTCAAGTTTATTGCACTCACTAAATAATAATAATAATTTTCAATCATAAGCGAAGCAAATAATTTCTGCTTCTGACTGTACCTACATTATAGCGTCTGTTATAGAAAAATTTATGATCTCAACGTTCTTTTATTTTTCGTTTTTTTTTTTTTTTTTCGTTTCCTCTATTTATCTTCGTCTCTTTTCTCTCTTAGCAATCCTCAAGCTTTGCCTAGAAACCTGACGAGTGGCAAATCGCCGACAAAACGCCTCAATAAACCAAAACCGCAGTTGCGGTTGGTAGAGCCAACAGCGACGTTTACAGCTCCGATACCAAAGCATTTTACCACTCGCCACAAAACAAGCCGTGCCCGCCTATCATTTCCATATTATTACAGCTCTTCACCTGTTTTGTAGTTCTTTCCAGGCACCAAAAAACAAACCCGAGGAACGTTTTTTTTTTAGCTCCTAGAAGAAGCTCGTGCCTATCGATTATTTGCCTTGGATGAACGAGCCGAGGAACGAAGAAAAAATATATATTCATTATCGTTGAATACCTGTACGCGCGACCTTCTCTATCTTATAATATACTGTGACCTCTTATCATTTTCTTCATCGACAATTTTTTTCCACTCTTCTTTTCATACGTCCACTTTACTACTACAGCTGTACGAAGATTATCCATTCTATTCCCCGCGGAGTGTATTAATGTGGAATTATTGGCGTGTGTTTCCATTAGCTTTATCTCATGGCCCCATCGGACGCATTTGTTGGACACGCCGTCACACGTCATGCGACACGCGTTCTATACACGCTTTGCAATTATGCTTATAACATAAATGCTTAATGAGGATCTAGAGGTAGCTGCCCCTGTAGATTTGCAAAATGGAAGGTCTGCCATTCGTTGGTGCCAAGGTGCTGTATAATTCGTTTATTTTTGGAAAGAAAAATAAATGATTCTCGGTAGTGAATTTCGTATCATACGAAGATATAAGGAAGTTGGATATATATATATATATATATATATATATATATATATATAATTATAATATGTTATATACGATACGCTATTACTTCAAGCGTCACCCGTTATACCACACACTCGAAAACATATTATTCCTACATCTCGTCTTCGGCTTATTTAAATAATAATGTTCGTGGCTGCGACTTAAAAGCTACCTGTCCCATCCTGCCCTACATGGCAGGGACAAGATTAGATAAAGCTAAAGTTGGTGCCACGAAGCCGACTTCTGCTTATATCACTTTTAAAAGCTACTTTATTCCTTATTCAAATTAGTTAAGGGCTGTTTTGAATACAACCGCGCACTTATATATCGAGCGCGGAATTATAATACAAAAGGATTTCGGGAAGAAATCGGATTGGAGTCGTGATGAATTTTTAGGGAAAAATCAAAACGTTAAATTTAAATAAATTAAAATTATCAATAAAAAATCACAAAAATTACTATCATTCATCATTTATTTTATATTATACAGAATACCGTACAATAATCGCTCGGAGGGAAGAAACTGGGTCGATTATCGATCCTACGACGTTTTATGGACTCGCGAGAGAAATCACGTCTTCCGCACGATTTCAGCCGCGAAACTCAACGCAAGAAAACTTAACCGAATTCCGCTTTCGTAAAGACTCTCCTTGTTGTCGTTTACTGCGGAATTATACGCGGCGACAGAAAAACGGAAGCATTCGAAAGGTTGACACACAAGTCATGGATTTCGGTCATTCCGGCTGTCTCGGCTGTTTCTTCCATCGAGATGAGTATCTAACCCTGTTTGATCGGTTTAGACAAATCTCTACGGTATTTCTTGTTTGTCCTCTTTTTTTTCATCCTTTTCTCTTTCCAACAGACTCGTGAATTTTATCGACCTCTTACAATATCCAGATCCGATTTGGGACATCATGTACCAATTTCTTTGTATAAAATTGTTCCGTCTCTGATTCAAGACCACCGACCTGAGAGGGGCGGGTATATCAATTGCTCTATCAATGTCTTCGAAGTGATCGAATATTCCAAGTGCCTGAAAAGCAAACATCTCTATCCAATGTATCTACAATACAAGAAAGACGCGAAACCTGAGATCCCGAGACCAATGAAAAATTTCCTAACCATAATGAAACACGACAAATTATCCAAGAGGCTTCTGACCCAATCTTAGGTTACGTTGCCACATAGGAAGAATACACAAGCCATCACGTGCCTCGTTTAAACACAAAGTAAACTTTATATCAGATAAGGTTACTTCAAATGTGCGTGAATTTCCTCTCCTAGTGCTTTCGCAGACCCCAGGTATTACGTATGCTAATTCATAATTGCTTTATTTCAATAAGAATCTTCTGCCTGAATCCTTGTAACGTCCTTGGTCACCTGCTGATATCAGCTCACCTGCCCACAGTAACTATATATATATATTATATATATATATATATATAAGCCAAGTAGTCCTAATGTACAAAGTATAATAAATAAATAATCATATATATATATATTTCACACGTTGTAACATACCCCCACGAGCCAAGGGAATTAACATGTAAGAACGAAGGTTGCAGGTGTTGGCAGGAGCTCAGCCAGGCAAAAGAAGCCTGGTCGCGCTAAAGAGCCAATCGGCGCCTCGGTCCGCGGACACACAATGACTGGATTGCTTGAATTATGGATGCCCGGCCTCTTTGTCGGCTCTAGCCATGCTGAGCGTGTGTATGCGTGGGATTGCCGCGATCACACGCGACTGATAATTCACGCTCTTGGAGAGTCTTTAAGGCCAGACTAGAAGCCAAACGAACGGAGAAGGGACGCCGTGAAGAACGAATGCTTCTTCGCGCATCAAGTAACTGTGTCTCACGCTGGAATAGCGATTGGGTACCGTAGTAGACGAAGAGATGCACATGTGGTGGGAGCCGAAGATTCTAACGCATGATTAGTCCCTATCGGCCTTCGGAGGCGGGAGGACGTCCGCTTCGACGCGATTCTTAGAAATCTCACTTACATTCTTTTCGTCCTCGTCTACTTTCCTTCACCATCTTCTTACTCTTTCTTCGATCACTTGGCTACTGGCTACTTTGGAGTTAACGGAACTTCCGCTTTCAGGGCGGACACCCTGGGTGGTGTTGGCGTGAGAGGATTGGGCGTCTCATTGGCGCCGGTTTGCTTCGGCGTTATCCTGGGATTGATCCTTATATTAATTATATACCTTCAGCAGCTTTGACTTCTGGATGATACATAAGTGGCTTGTCTGGATCTTCTTTGAGATGCTGGCTACTGTGTTTATTTGCCACTGTATGAATTGACCGTAAATCTGACACCAGATCGACTTTTAGGACCGGTTTCTGAGTACAGTATTCTGGAATTTATTTGTTGATCTTAAATTTGATATTGGATCGACAGAGTTGTTCTGGATCTGTGTATGGATCCATATCTGAATAAGCTTACGATAGAGATTTGTAATTCGATATGGTTATTATTGATCTATTAGAACTTTGGAAAATGCAGTAACACAGGAAAAAATACTGTACGGGTATATCTGCGTGGTTCATTGATTTATCATTAGATATTAGATTATTCTATACAAGGTAAGAGAATGTATTGTAGGGATCAATAGAAATCGTGGATACACAGGTGCCAAGAAAGCTGAGGAGATAAGGATGGCAGTTCGAGAGGTGCAAATGGCAATGGACGGAATATTGCGAAGATTTCACAAGAGTTTTAATTACTCCGTCGGCCATGTGGAAACCAAGTAAACGTATCCCGAGGAAGCCGTTTATTATGCGGACAGCCGAGGGATTGTTAATTTTCAATTTCTAATTCATCTGTTTACGCTCGGTTTTTATTGTGCTCATACTCGTACCTTATGGTAATTTATGCTAATTCTAGTCGTAATTAGGAGCGTAATCAATTCTTGCCTAGCGTGTCTTACCAAGTCTGTCTAAATGTTTCCATTGCTCGCTACGGACCTCGTCATTGTCTAAAAACCGTTCATCAATTATACCGACAAAGCGCCGGTTAATCGTACCGATTAAAAAAACTTTCGTTCGCGCACATGGAAAGTCGAGACTCGTCAGATAACCAGTACCTGCCATAGAAATCGATCTGATTCCTAATAAGCCAATTTTAATTAGACCAACGTATACCCGTGTATATATTCACTGACAATTTGAAGATTTTTTATTTTCCCGCTCTCACTCTTGCCCTCTAGACCACGCGTCAGCCATTCTTTCTCAATTCTTTTATCGTCCTACAGAAAACGACTGTTAGCCCGACGCTATCGGTAACGACTCACTCGATCGCCATGGTAGCCAACACATAGAAACGTAGACAAATCGTTAGAGATGCCGGTTACGGTGTAGTATACAGAAATAGCACGGCACACCATGAAGACAGCGGTCTGCACAAAGCTAACGATTATTTTCGCACTCGTGTTGGCAGTACGGCCTGAAAGGGTTGGCACCAGCCAGTGAGTTAGGACCGTTTCAGGGGCTTTTTATTCCCTCGAAAAGGATTTAAACCCGACGCCTTCATTCCGCGAATACCGCGCAGGAGTCCCGTAGCATCGGCACGCCATTGGCCAGTCTCGCACCACGAGTCATGGTGTAAGAAATACTCGGAAGACTTGGTCTTACGGGAGAACGCGGACTTACTTCGTACCTCGTTAAGTTAGCACCGTTTGTTTCTATGGCTGGAGATGGTGTATTTGTCGTCGTGGTATGTCTGGCGTTTCTTCTCTCAAGGGCGGCATGTGATTTCTGATTGGCAAATAGTCGGAATTTCACCAGGGGATTCTAACATCGTATCTCACCTTTTAGGTTATGGTGGTCGCACTGTGACAGTATTGCATCAAAATGTTCCTAACCTATACGCTTCCCTTCCTTCCTTTCCTGGTGAACCTATACGCTTCTACACGAATATCCGTAAGTACACCATACAACGTATACACTATGATACATCAGTACAATAATAGCGTAACTAAACGTGACAGAATCGGGGCCTCCTTCTGTCGGTAACAACGAGTGAATTTTTCACTTTATGAGAAAAGTCGCGCGTAGGTAACGACAAATGGTAAAAATAACGTTGCGCTCGTTCCCTTTATGAGGTTTCAGCAAATCGTCGGGCAAAGCACATGGTACCGTTAAGTTTTGCGACGACGAGTGTCGACATAAAAATAAAGCCGCTAATAGACAACGAAATGGCTCTGCCTTCTACTAGGTTGGCGGAAGTGATGTGGTGCACCTTGTAGTATAGTCACCACCCCAATTCTCACCCTGGCTCTTGTGTATGTACGTATATATGAATATGCTTTATGTGGCTACACAAGAGTATATTGTAGTAATATTGTAAAGTATACCAAGACTTTATGGAACCGTCAAGCCACTTCGTTCTGTTATTGCGGGTTTTCCGCCACGTTTCCCACCTTCTTAACGACTCACGAATACATTCACATCCCGACGCACTCTGTGTACGGATAGTTACACTGCGGGGCCTCAATTAATTCCATATTTAAATTAGTCTAAACATCGTTGCGCGTGGAAAGGCTCGCCCGTCCGTAGAAGATATGCTAAGTGGAGTGAATACGCGCGATCGGTATTGCGATAACTGCCTTAAGTTTCGCGAACTAGAGATAAGTACATACCTAGGTCGCGCGACTTTTTGTGAAATACCATTATTTTTTTTCGTACAACGTTCAATTGTACTTATTAGATCGTATGAGCGAAAGTATTATTATATAAGATATATAATAAAAGAGGGTATACATATAAGAATTATTTTCAAGTAATTCTTAGCTGTGGGATACGTTACATAAGGACTGCAGAAAAGTCAATTGATTAGAATACATATAAATCATACTATGAGTCGTACTAATAGATGGTTCATCCTTGAGAAAAAAAAAACAGAAAACGATTTCCAAGAAAAACAAAAAGGCTTATATATATACATGAGGGCATGGAAGTGGGCCCGGTGAAGAAACGGTCAAGCACCCGAGCGGTAAGACATAATATGTTGTGGGTCCGAAAATGTGCTCGTAGTCCATCGACATCCTCCACAAGCTACAACCAAAGACGACCAGAAACGGGCCCCGGGTTCAACCGAAGTTAGCATCTGCTCTTTGGGCCTCATAATATGCGTGGTTGATATCACGAGTGGGATCTAAGATGTGTCTCCCTGATATCACGCACTCGTACACGCGTGGCTGTCTTAACCTAGCTGCGCAAACGCGCAGTCGTGGCTACCGACTTTGAGGCACCGTTGTTCCGTTCAGAGGATAACGTCGCTCTCGGATCCTTCGAAGTCACCGGAAATTCAACGTTTTCGCGACGAATTGCGAGAGAACAAAAAAAAACCAAGAATCATTCGCCTTCCGTGAGGCGTACTCACGTATTAATTAATAACGTACATGAGTCCCAGCGGTCGGTTATCCTTTATAGGTTTAAGTGGTCCATTTTTTGTCAGAGTCCTTTCATTATGGTATTGTTTTTTTTTTCTTTCCCATCCACAACCGGACTTCCGCCTCATCACCAAGCGATAATGTAATCGCTGTAAACCCACGAGTAACGTCATCCTAGACTTCGTTCCCAAAGCACTGCTTAACAGACAGTCCTGATAAAACGTTAACGAAAGATGGCGTTAGAAAAATAATAAAAAAGCACATTTCGAAACGAAGCAGAGTTTAGGGTGAAAAATATATAAATGTTTTTCAGCCGTATAAAGAGACGTTTCAGCAAGCATGCAGGAGTGAACTGCAATCCACGATAGGAGTGGACGCGGAGTATCCCCTGTTATTAGGGACAATTTCCAATTGGCCGCGGGCTCCCATTGCGGGCGAGGTTCGCGCTCGGCCAGACAACGCTTAAGACATGTAGGAAGCATATAATGTTATGTGGCACCCGGGGGGTGCATAGGAACTCCTCCATTGCTCGACATAGCTCTTGGAGCCACATAGCGGGCATATTTTATGATAAGCAGCGTTGCATTTTTGTTACGGGACCCCATAGAGAGCCGCGGGCGCACTCCTCGCAATGTTCCGTCGTTCTTCTCTACTCTTGGGATGAGATATAGTATATATATGTACAGAGAGTGAGAGAGAGAGAGAGAGAGAGGAGGATGAGCGATCAAGATGATCCTCGAATAAAAAGCCACGAGCAAGGGAGCTGGAGGATGAGAATATAATCATTGTGATTATCTTATATTAGGTATTGACTACGGATTTGCATAATATTACCTACCTACAGCGCGCGGGACGGTTTATCCTGATAATTTTATTCGGTTTTATTTCGTCTTTAGGCCTCCGGTAATTCGTTGCACGTTGTAAACCTAGAGCTGCCGCTGCCGGTGCTGCCGTTCCAGTATCACCTCTTCGCGTTCCTGGCCATTATGCAACGTACGTCTTGCAGTATTAATTTCAATGGGTTGTCACAGCCTTTTTTAAAAGAAATCTGGAAATCGTTATGGTTCGTACGTGAATATTCGTTGTATCTTATTTTTACATTAGTTATTCATCTGATTTATAAGATAACTATCTTTTATCTATTACAGTCAATCTGCATACAGATCTCTGATCCTTGTCAGGAAATTCAAACTTAGGAATCTCTTACGATGACGTACGTCTTCAGCGAAGGAAGTTCTACTAGTGTCCGTCGGCACCTTTGATGTCTCTGATCAGGAACACCTGTGACTTTTCTATTTGACTATCATTCCAAATGGCGCGCACTACGTGGCTACTGAATTCGTGGTAAAGCGCTCTCGCTTGGCCATTTGACGCGAAGTTGCAGCGTGGTCAGGAATTATTTATAAGAAAAAGATCAGGTCGTGCCGATAACTACGCTGTCTTACGCTAATGTCGCGCACCGCGTGCAATACCAAAGCGGTGCCATTTCGAGCTCATACAAAAATTCATTCCAAACAAGATCACGTCGAGCCCTTGAAAAGCCACGGTACGGAGTTTTACGTGAAACGAAAAAAAAAAGCTCAATGAAGTTCGTGAAAACGTTGCGCGAATATTCACGCACGATGCTCATCATCTTGCACAACCATTTCCTGGTGCTCGTAGATACGGAACGAGAAATGCTAACGTTTACATACATATTTCTACCGTCCTCTACATTATTTGTACATCCACGAGCAAGAAGCTTCTAACTCATCCTGACTTCTGGAGGTCGCTTCAGGAAAGCGTGTACTAGTCTCATCATCCTCAAGGCGTTAAATACAGTCCGCGTAAATTACCCATGAATTTATGTAATCATATAAACAGTATTTATATCGCATCGTCAACATATATTTATAGTCGTCCATTATATACACCAAGGGCGGATCATTGTAATGGAGCCTCAAAGTGATTAGTCGATTAAATAAATACTTAAGGGTTAGGTATTACCAACCGATCGTTATCGACCGTCCCACGATACCGCTTCTATGTTAATCGGTCTGAATCTCTAACGAACCCCCTTTAGCAGCATCCGCACAAGTACCACCCCTTCCTCGAAAAAGATAACGAGAGAGACTCGTGCTCTTGTTAAATCAAAAAGTTTATTGTCTCTCTACCCGTATGGTTGCTTTCTTTATTCTTAAATTCGCCAAGCGACGTATTTATCATACTACCCGTTGACTTCGATGCCTCTGTGTCTGGACCGAGTGTGTTTTTTTTTTATTATAGAGATATTTTTTATTTTTATTATAGAAACGACTTGCTAAAAAATGTAGTAGCAAGATCTTCTATGAAGTTGTCTTACGTAACGTCCTGGAGGAACGGAAGGTAAGAACGATGGTCTTATGACGGATAAGGGCGGTAAGGAGAGCACGCATGTGATATAAAATAAGGAAGAAGAAAAGGACGAGTCGGGGGAACCAGGTGAGACGGTTTTGCAGGGACTGAGCCATGACCAACACGTCCCTTCCAGAAGATAAGGATCCCCTCGATCTGGATCACAACACATCACGTCGCGCACACACCGGAATTATTTTAAGTTGGCTTACTCGGCGTTACACGGAGTATATACCAGGGAGAGATTTTAATCTCTCCATCGGAGCGGCATATGGGACCCTTCGTGGGACCACCGTCATTTGGTCGAAACTCACTAATTACCAGGGTTGCGCGAGCGTAAACCCAATTCCTAACCCCGGATGACATAAGGCATATATTTGTAAGTCGATAGAGTGAAAAGTGGAAAGTCGCTATAAGGACGGTGAGAAAGTATCTTGTCACCAGAAATTAATTGTCCTAATTTCCTGGTGATTTTCTACTAAATTACAATATTATTAGACAGCTCCAAAATTTGCCAAAGAGAATAAAATGACTTGTTAACTTAGAAAATAATAATGTGTGTACATTAAAATGTACGGAAACGTCATTACAGGTACCTGCTTTAGAAGGTACTTTAAACGTACCTGTTCCAAGGTGGATACCAAGTGAAGGCTTAAAGGACCGTAAAGGAGCATCGAGGTCTTAGCCTACGGGTTCGCGATCCTCGGAGTAGCTAATGCAAGCAACCATTACTCCGATGGTGAGCCAATGGAGAAGATCCCCACGCCCCCATTGGAGTTACTCTGGCAAACGGCATGCAAATATATCGCGACTTCTCTCCTGCTGCGGCGAACTCGACTGTGGTGGTGAAGCGACTTCGCTGTTTTGCCTGAACTTCTTCGCCGCTCCTCCCCTAGCGGTTGGTATGCCTTAGCGATTATCAGAGAAAGTCCCGCTGTTTCGTCGTGGATTGCTGGTACCGCGATGAGGGTACCATTTTTGGAAGTACTTCAGACTGCGGGGACCAGTTCGAAATTCGATGGTGGGTACCGATCTAACGGAGAAATTCAATTTGAGCAGTGCGACTTGAGACCGTAAACAATGCCCAATGATAAATACGAAGCATTCCCCTAGCCCATTATAATCTTATTTTTGGTCTTGTTTCTCCTGTGCAGGTGGCGGCAGTGGCCACCAGGCCCGACTAGGTGGATATAAACGAGTACGGGGAACCAAGAACCAAGAATCAAGAGAGCCCAGGACCAACCAACAACTGTATATATACAACCACCACTCACGGGAACCCAACAACGGTAGATGCCACCGCAGAGATACTGATTATAAACTCCATTCCATTTGTAACGAGGTCCATCTATTTTGGCGCCCAGAAACTCTTGCGCGTCCTCCAACCTTTCATGGTTGCTGGCCTAGGTAGCACCAGATTTTAATACGATATACCTACATTATCATTCGTTTCAGACCTACTGACTATACGGCCTCGACAGGGAATGATCTTTCGCTAGAACTTCTAACAGGCTATTCCTGAGGGATCGAGTGTATCGAGGGTAAACATCGTTCGAATAGGATGAAAAAAAAATAGATGAGGGATGAAGCTGAGAGAAAAACGCAAAATTCCTTGATCATGTAAAAAAAGATGAGAATCTGACTGGTATTCTTGTCACGACAATAAAGAATAGCCCTTAACGAGTTTTTCTCCTTTCTCTTCTTTTATTTTTCTTCTCTTTTTTCTCTCTTTCTCTTTCCCCTAAGACTGACTTTTCAGGAGCCATATTTCCCGATCGGGCCGCGCACAAATCACTATGCATTCTGGGGTTGTTAAAGACGCAGGGGTCGTGAGAAACATCCCCCGTGCTCTCGGCCTACAAGCTTGCAGGTGGAGGACATGTCACCTTCCATTGTTTTAGGCATTCCTAACGGGAGACTCCTTCTTCAGGTAGACAATCTTTACGAGCGCTCCCCGCCGCATTTTTCGTAATTGGACGGAAATTTAAAACGCGCCTTAAAGTATCCTTTGAATATTTAAAAACGATTACCGGCACTGGAACTGATCTTTTTTTTTTAACAATTTCCTTTTTTTGTTTTGATTCCCTTTCAAGCGCAGCCAGCTCGTGAGACTCATTTTCTTTATCCTAACGACACGTATACGCGCATATATCCATATGAATGACACTTAACGCGAATCAGGTACATCCGGAATGTACAATATATTCGCTACTACTAATCTTGCCTTATAGAATTTCATTAAAATCATTCAGTAGCCATAACGTAAGGCAGTGCAGGAAATCATTAAAATCACAGTGGCGTAACTTAGTACTGGAGATGCGAAATGATTCACAAGTCATGCTCAAGAAAAGGAGAGAAAAAAAGGTAGGTGCGAGCATTAACGTCGAAAAATCCCTAAGGTCGTTCATGGACATCCAAGCTAAATCTTTTTGACATTTTAGGTAAAAACACGACGCGAAACCTCGCCGCAGGTACGAATGGACCATTCAAAGTCGTCCTTAACTTTTCATGGGAAAATAAAATTTTCGACTTTATTCGAGGGCTGTCTGCAAGCAGGTAGCAGTGTTCCTACCGTTTTTTAATTGGTCATGACAACCGAGTTAATTACGGTAAATATTAATTTTTATGCGCAACCCGTCTAGCTACCGTTCGTACGCTTAGCTATTTTGAAAAAATTAAAAAATTAGTATCAACCAAAAAAAGAGAGAAAGCTAAAGATGAGAAAGAACGAAAAAAGCATATATATATATAATTCAACCCCTGTCGGGCATGATGGGAGACTCGTAGCTTCTTGTTAGTGTCTCCCTGTGTTCTAAGAATCGTTGTCGACCAGCCCTTTGGAAGTTTTAAGATTTTTTTAAGTACCTAACCAGGCTGTAAATGTGCCTCGGGGTGGACACATTTATATATTACAGCGACATCGAGGGTGGAGCGCGTGATTTGAATTTTCAATATGGCCTGCCATCGCGCCATCGTCCCCTTCTGTGAATTTTCCTTATTCCCGAATTAATCCACAGGAAACCGCAAAGCAGCGTTAAGAGGGTAAAAAAAAGCAGAAAAACATTTGACATGGTGCTAATTTGCCAAACAATAAGAGTCATATACTCGATTGTACCTTTACGCTTGTTAATATATAACAACTAATAACTGTATTTCCTCGTGATTGATAATCGTTAATCGAGCTTCGCTATACGCTTGGATTACACGTTACGTCTCCTGGATAATATACATTTTCTCGATAAATTACGACGTTTATTACGACATTACAAGTCAGCTCGTATAATCGTATTCACTTGACAAATGAAAACAAAGGAATATTAAAGTGATACTATTTCATGGTATTATTTAACGCTATTAACAAACCATGCATTATAATACACGTAGTTATTCAGCTCGAACGTATCTGTCAAATTTGACAGCTGTCACGTGATTGTTTTGGTTAATTATCATTAGACGATATTGACCCCCTTTACAATCTTGGCAGCAATGTCATGACAGCTGTCAAATCTGGCTGATGCCTTCGAACTCAATAGCACTTTACGTACATGCGAAGAGAAAAAAAAAAGAACAGTTAGTCGGATAATAGGCTGTATTTAGCGAGATCATCAATCTATCATCTCCCATAGGTCGATGGACGTAAAAACCATCTAACCTACTGCATCGACGCACGTATAAATATTATACACCTAAAAGTAGGAATATAATACTCCTGGTCCCGTGTATCCCATGGGGTCCTTAGGTCCCGAGCCATGGGGGGTCCGAAAAATAGCAATCTCCTCTAGACAAATTGTAATATATTGGACGTTGTATCCTGAATTATATAGACACCCGGACAAAGATATACGCGAGCTACCGTCGCCAAACAATAGCTCCTCGTTCTGGTACATTCGACGAAAAACGATGGATTTCAAAGTTGTGAATATAAACAAAAAATGAAACGTAAAAAACACTAAGTTCCAGCGACGAGGATCATTGGCGTTCTCAAAACCACATAATTTCACCCCATAGATTCATCAATGAAACTAGAATAACTATCATTACGAGATCTACAAGATCTGCTTTCTTCTTTCTTATATTATTAGCACATAATTATATGATCGACCACGAAGAATTTTTAACTATGATGATTTTCAAGCAATCAGGATGCTCCTTCTTCCCAAAGACAATGATCTTCAAACGTTCCTGATGAATCGTAGTGAATTATACTTGTGATACGTCAACGTTAAAATATCCTAAAGTAGAAATCCTTGGTCGAGGCACGTAGCATCGCTTAATTCAGTAATCGGACGGTAATTACGGCGTTGAGCGATGTTCGCAAAAACAAGTGCTATGCAATGCGGCTTCCTAAGTGCTTAACGCATTCCCGCACGTAGGTAGGTATAGTAACATTGCCATATCCACTTTGCGGTGCTCCAACGTGTTCCGATTTGATAAGGAAGCCGGCGTCCGTTTCTCGAGTCGTTCGCACGATTTACTCCCCCTTGTTTTTACCCCTGCTTTTATATTTCATTCGTACCCCATAGCTAACCAGAGAACCCAGTAGTCATCCAGCGGCATATTTTTTTTTTTTTACATAATCAATATAACCAATTACTCGCAAATCTATTCGTTTAACCAAAATGGAGTACGATTAAATTTATTCAAAGGATCTCGACGGCAATTTCTCTATATATAACTTGCTCAAAATCCTGTGGCAGTTTAGCAGCGTTATATTGAAGATAATGTGACCGGACTAATTTAAAGACGTCCTCTCCTGCCGAAGATCCTGTATACCTGCAGATGGCATTCTGACTGCTATCCTCTAGACTCCCGCTAACGAGGTCCTGCCATGGACCCAAAGGACACGGGATCACGGGTCCTGTCAATTAAGGACACAACTATACCGGTCCACAATTCTACCTACCAGCGCATTTCTACTTCTTCATTCTTTATTTTCCTCTTCTTTCTCTCTCTCTCTCTCTCACCATCTCGATCACAAACTTGCTTTCTCTCTCTATTCAGAAGACAAGGCAGTTGGTACTGTATGTATAGATTCCAAAACAGTAACCAAGGAAAATGGATGACGCAGCAGGCACTGTGTTTACCATCTATCCAACCTCACCTTTGACCCCCGCTCGAAGCAGTAGAATGACTATGTAAACCAGAAAGCGAACAAATAGGAAAAATCCATACTTTCACGACATACTTTTTTACCCGTTTTACCCCATTATTATTTATTCCAAATTTTATCAATCTTTATCAATAATTCGATTGATCAACCGATGCTCATGATCAATCGCAAACAACTCGTCAACCCAAGTTGACACTAACATCATTCAAAGAATCCTATTCGTATATACTTGCACCGATTGCTTTACGAAAGAGAAAATACAGCGAGCACGATAATCGACTTAACGTTAATATACCGATGACTATAAATCATTTCTGTTTACCTATAATTTACCATTACCATCAGGTTGTTAGTGACAGTGGACATTTATTTAAACAGCTATAGTGGCGATAATAATGATAGTCCGCACAAAACTCTTTACGCTCCAGGCTAAATAAAATTCTGTCGATCTTTTTGCGTCACTAATTCTTAAATGCTATACTAGTCCTCATTCTTCTAGATAAACTTCCCGTTCGCTTGAACAGCGGTGGTATCAACTCACAATTATCGACAACAAAGCAGATGAACAACCTTATAAAATAAATCAAATAAAAAAACCTGCATAAATTCATTAAATAAATAAAACAGCAACTACCTTAGTCAAATTCACACTGGGGGGTCTCTAATAACAATAAACGTTGAAATCGCTGGATAAACACATGCATAGTTAGTAAAGGAGGAAGCCCGTATATATCATCTCAGCAATCTCTCATTATCATTCTCGACACCGTTCTGCTCCCTCTTACGGAATCACTTGATGCTTTTTACTTCGGACGCACCAAGGACTCCTAGTATCCCAGGTTAACCTGACTTATGAGAACCCTGAGCTTTCGAGAAACAATTCCTTGGAAAGAGTTCTAGGTAATTGTTTTTTTTTTTCAGTCTGTTAAAAGCACGGCATTTACGTATAAACATATACAATGGTTCGATTAAATAAATTATGTTTTAAACGAGTCGATAACAAATTGTCTGTTGAAACGTGACGAAAAAACAGAAAAACTTTGTGGTCCATGAGACTTTTATCTTTAGAGAGCATAATCCTTGGGAGAGTCGGCAAACGAAATCCGGTCGCGTATATCCTGCATACAATACGATTTATTTATTATGCAAAATCTATTGAATTGCGTGTGGTCAATTATATTATGTTAAGTAGAGCATCCGCGTTGTGTGACGTATCACACCGTGGGATCTAACGTGGTACCCTATTTCTTACTCTTAATAACGTATTGTGTCCGTGGCATATTAGGTTTATGCTAATGTCGAAGATGCTACGTTTTCGTGATTGAATCTTGGCTGCAGCTTCCTCGCGGTGATGCAAAGGCGTGGGATTTGGATCATTGGATAAAGAATATATGTGTATAAAGAGGACCGCGGATATTAAACGACATTAATGTACACCTTTTTTTTTTACATATTGTCATTCGAAATAGCTATACACATAGACCCGTACTGTGTTTACTCTGATTTTCATTGATACTGGACCCACATGCTGGATATAATCTTGACTCAGTATTTGACTGCTCTTGTCAGCCCTCTTAGACCGATACAAAAGCGTGGGACGTTTTTATAAAGAATGAAAGGTGCCGCAGAAATTTATTCATGGCTTCCTTACTTACACGAGAGCTCGTGCCGTTTCAAGGTCACGGTTCTTGTAGTAATCTCAAACAGTCGCCTCTACACGGACTCCCAAAAAAAAAAAAAAATAGAAATTCTAAAGTAAATGGCCCACCAGTGTATCTTAAATTATTTGACATAGAAACCTCCGTGAACAAACTTATTGTTTACATATATTTTTTGTGTCTGTTTCAGCCCTAGGTAGCCCATAATTCCAATCCCATCGGTTAGTGGCAATTGGAAACGACTCCCATCGCGATACCCGAGTTGTAACGATGAGAAGAAAAAAATGGGCAGAAAGGTGGAAAGCCGCATTTCAAGCTATTACGGGAACTCCGAGAATGAACCAGGTTTCTGAATCGCAACTTGCTTCGCTATACAAATAACGAGCTACTGTTTTCAGTTGGATAATAAAGTATATAGACCACTCGGAATAAATAGAGAAAATAAAACAAAATGCGATAGACATATAGATATAGTGAGTTAGTATCGCTTGGCTGGGCCACTTGCGAAGAGGGGCCTACTTAACGAACAGCACTGTTCTATCCCATATTAGCATATAATACACGTTCGGCTACGCGTCGCTAACGCAGTGTAAGAAAAAAAAATCGGCCATGTTTTTAGGAAAAACCGAAAGCCACTCGTGTGAAAACTCGGCTGTTATTTGCATTTTGCATTTTGCATTCGATGATTCCCGAGCCATCAGAATTTACGCGTAGTACCGACTGTATAATATATTAGGGATGTGCAAAAGTTCTTGTATTACGGATGTTCAAGAGTATTGCGACGCCGAGAACTTTTGCACGCCCCTAATTACAATGGGTGAAAAAGAGGATGGACTATTGGAAGATGAACAAAAATAATTGTTCGTATATGGCTAATGGACTTTGGAAAAAGATGAACCCACGCACCAGGTGGGTCTGTTTTAAATGCATCAAATTGTACCTAAGTAAGGTCCAAACTTGGGTGGACCAGGTGAGAGATGACCTGCCAGGTTTCAAGGTGTGGGTCAAACGGTTAATTATTATATGGCCTATTAGCAGGACTATTTTTCATTCTTGAATATACCCACAATTTTGAAAATGGCATTCAGCATCGTTTACTCTTTGAACCAGGGTTTAGTTTGTTTATTGAAAATGCAAATACGTAAGTCATTTCGTACAGGTACAGCATAATATATCGTTACACTACATCCATTACTATACACTGTATCACAACAGCATAAAAAGGACATATGCGAAATAGCAAACTTTTATACAGAAATAATGGTGCGATATGTTTATAGTGTAACACGTCACTAATACGGTACAGGTATTTTAAGTCGTGCAGTAAATTAATGTACAGCTACCAGTTCCAGGCTAGATGTGTTTATACGATTGCATTATCGATCCCACGCGGATCGGTATCTGTGTCGGCAAAAATTATATCGATTTAGCGTAACACGTGCGCCAGTGAAATGTTATATCGATGCCGATCGTATACCTGCACGCGTTCTGGATACCGTCGATTAAATCGATTTGGCCAGAACAAATACAATCCGACTGTATATATGTATACGTAAGTACCAATGTTATTGCATTATAACATAAGAAATATAAGTCAATTCCCAAAAATCATAGTGAATTAGAATTAATAATTTTTTACAATTTTCAAAAAAAAAAGCTATGAAGCAAAATGCATATCAAGGGTCAGGTAGGATACTGATACCATAATCATAGCAACCCGTTAACATTAATGCTCGCACTTATGCTTCGCTGGTCATCGGTATGTTGACTTTAACTATCCTCGTTAACGCGTCCCTGGGTCGTGAATATACTTTATCTCGATGTATCTTATCCAAAGTATCACGCACTAAGTGCGTTCCATAGGGAAAGCATAAATGAAAATTTCGTGCACGCTATACGCCTCTTACATACGTATAGTGAAGAATTGCTAGAAAAAAAAGAAGTGTAAAACTTGATCGACCTTGCGTCAAGCTACCCTGAAAATGAAGACTCGAGGGAATTACAATTCTAATGAAGAATTTTGTTAGAGGAATACACAGACATAGATATATATGCATTATTTATAAATTTATATGTATACATAGTGTCATGCCGTTCCGATATGCTTTGCGAACCCGAAAGGCATTGCGTGTCGGCATTCTTTTCGTAACGAAACCTGGTCCAACTTTCCCTGAAGATAAAACAAAGGGGGATGCCGTAAACTTTTACTTCTGAGAAGAAGAGGCCTTTCAACGAACGTGGATCCCTACAGCATACCAAATCACGGGGATAGTCTTTCCTAATCTTAATGACTCGTGTCAAGCTGATTAGCTCTTGTTTACATCAGCCCAACTGAAAGAACCGTAGAACGACGCAAGCTCGAGAAAGTAATGCCGTTTGTCACGATCGGTTAAAATATTGGTTTGTTTTATATACTACCTAAACTTTATATATATATATATAAAGATATATATATACATGTATCTTGAATCAACTTCAAGGTATTTTGTATGTAACTTGTACACACGTGCCGTCCAACAACCATGCAAAGATACGCGCATAAAGTTTCTGTAGTGTCCTGGGCACTCGATTATCCAGTGCAGCGATTGAATTATGGCCACGCTATACGACAATGTCGATACGTCCCAAAACGAGTAATAGGAGAAAGCAAAGAAAAATCTGTAAAACCCTTAGCAATGTCTTCGAACTTCGTACAATGCTGCTATAAGGACAATTATTTTTTTTCTTAAAAATTCGAAAGTTAAACGTTACGTGGGAATCGACTATTCTTACTGATACCCAACAGCGTACAAGATCCGACGGCAGCTGACAGGCAAACCTCACCGCATTAATCCACAGCTGAAGACGGGTGGTTGGCTGTTCGGGATAAGGCAAGGGGAATTCTCACCATCCCTAAAAAGGACTGCCTGCCTTGGAAAGCCGGTAAAGGGCACTGAAATTTCCATGACGATTCTACATCTCAATGAAGTAAACAGCACTTCTTCCTGACGCTTGTTATATGCATATATATATTTATTGCGCATGAATACCGTAAACCAAGCATGTGTACATATATAGATATGTATATATATATATATATATATATATTACCTAGTAAAAAAGCAACTCTCGATTCAAACAACTTTATACTTTCGCACGATATGTATGGGATATCGAGCAGTTAAATATTCCACAACACCTCACAATTTCATACAACGATTCGCGGAATGATTAAGAGTATACAAGGTTCGTAGTAAGGATGAAAATCAATAGGACGAATAGAGTGATAACAGCTAGTAAACATTTTCCGAGGTATTTCATATATATAAATAATGATAAGAATCATGAGTCTTGTTGTTGACCTTCCGAATCAGTGATATTAGGGGTAGCTGCTGAGCTGATACTGAAATAGGGGTTGGAGCCGTCGGTAAAATAGATTCTCCTACAGGGTAAAGAGAAATACCAAAAGAACAACAGTGGAAAGATGGTAACATTGGTGTTATGAGTAACTGGAATTATAACCAGTACGTTATGTGAGATAGTTCCGGTTTTGACTTTCGATTTCTATGTAAAATTTTGTTTTTGAGTTTCCGTTTCAAGCGATAGAGAAAGAGAGATATATATATACACATATAAAGAGAGCAAGAGAGACAGAGAGGACAAAACCGGGTATCCACGCGGAGCGATGTGACCAGGCGCTAGACAATACTTTTCAGGCGTTTATAATGAATAGCCTTTTATATATTTTATCATCAACAGCTAAAAATAAAGAAGCGTCCAGGCGGTTTATTATTTCGTTTCGGTGAAGCTGTCTTGTTAGCGGGGCCAATGGAAGGCGTGCTCCCATGGACGCCCCACCGGGTACGGACCAATCGCGTCCAAGCGTCCTGGGAACATGCTACATCGCGTGTCGACGAGCACCTCCTCCTGGCATCGCTTCACGTCGCGTGTTCCTCTACCTTAACCTCTTTTGCTCGTATTACCGTCGAGCCTTTCTGTGTTTGTGCTCTGAGCGCTTGCTCCCTCTCTCTCTCTCTCTCTCTCTCTCTCTCTCTCTCTCTCTCACTCCTCTCCGTGGACTTTGCTTTGTTTTACGCTGCGTTCGCATGAACACGCGGCGCCGGACTCTGCGATTCGATTCTCCCCAGCAGTTCCATACACTGAACAGCAACACTGGCACAAACAACATTTTACCTCTTGCATCCTACCTACCTTCATTTTCTCTTTTCCTCTCTTTCTCCTGCTGGACCTCGACCATTTATCATCATGACACTTATCACCTTCACCTCATACTTCCCCTCTAATGCTAATCGTCCTCGAATGCTTTACTCACTTGCTAGTCAAGTGTACGACTAAAATAACAGTAGAATGTTTCAAGTAATTAGTCTAAATAAATAACTATTCGGTATTATTCTGTTTAATCGTAAATTTGAGGCTATTGATTATTCAATACAAAAATGGCTTTTGACCAAAACATTATAGCAACTTGTTCCTAATCTCTTTCTGCGCGTTCGAGCATCGACCTGTCCGCTTTTCACACCAAGCTGTTATAATAGTACCTACTTTTAAAGTGTTTGCAGGAGACTTACGTTCTTTTCGCGTTTAACCAAGTCCGTTTCCGTGAAACATTTCGTCTCGGTAGACTGCCTCGTAGCCGTACTAGGTCCGCTTCAAATTGGCCCTGAGCAAGCACACTGCACCGCCTATCTCAGACTTCTGGCTTGAAATTTTACAGTGCTCGTAACACGCAGTAGATACTCACTGAATTTTATTACCGTATACAATTATTTTCACTTTGTCAAGATTCTTGGAACAATTTTATTATTCGCGCCTCTCGAATAAATATAGACATACTTTTGATTTCTAACCTCACTGTCTCTCGCTTCTGACTCATTCTTACACCTTGCTTTTTCGTCAATGGCGAAGTCGTACGTGAAATTCAAATGGGGAATTGACGAGTAGCGTGGATATAACTGTGTGTCGGCAGGTCGCTTCGTGAACGGCTTCGAAGATCGGGAAACGATTCTTCGAATCGGTTGACACCTCGAGTGATATATGGGCGCACTATGGAGTACTTGTTAATTCCGTGCCGGCAGTTCCGTAGGATGCCACTGGTAGATGGCGGTACATTTTTAATAACGTACTTCACGCTCTAGCAGGAAGACGCTCCTTCTCGATACGAATTCTCTAAGGATACATGATGAGCTATTATGGTATAGGTATGTACTATTGCTTGTTATACGCGATGGAAAAGCTGAATGTGACTACGTGAAACTGCTAAAGATTTCAGATTAGCTACGTGTAACGATATCTTCATCTCGATGAAACTCGAGTACTTTATAAATGGTTAACTGACAATGACAATGCGATTAATCACTCGAATGCATGGAAACGATCGTACGTCTTATAACGAACAGTATAAATCCTGTGAATGCAATTCTCTTTAATGTATAACCTGTACACGCTGTATAATACAGATTCCATATGCACTCAGAAAAACGATCATTGAAATTAAGAATTAGAAGTATGAAAATTTGACAATCGACACTGTCAAGAGGTTGTGTTTTGAGAAAAACAATTATCATAATTCCAAAGAAATTATATCCCACATAAAAGTCTTGATTCCTTCTCTACTGTGGAACAACGAGGAAATTCCAGAATTTATGAGAAAATTTAAAACTTGTTCCGGGAAGATTCGACGCTCTTGTAACTTTAACTAAAGCCGCTCACGTAGTCAACGTAAGACATGTAATTTTGAATTTCATAAATTTCACAGCAGTGAGGGATTTGTATGCGCGAGCAGCCAAGCATTATGTCAATGTTCAGCGACACCCTTCAACTTATTCTACGATAAAGTTTGAATTGCTATTCAAATCAAAGGACTCGCGCCACTGCGTGGGTGGCAGAACCAACCCTTTCCATTCAGATACCTTATACCATTAGCAACCTTTATATCCCCACAAAATTAAATGAAACTTCTAAAGGTACAGATGGATATGTTAAAAAAACAAGAATACCCCTTATTACATAACCTTCGTGCCAATGATTTTTCCATTTTCCAGGATATTTGTTACGTTTTATTTTACGTTCCTTTTTGCCCATATTACATGACGGAGGCAAGTGTCCATAGCTGTGGCTCGCGTGACTCGACTGGGATGTGTGACTGGGAGACATAAGCTCGCCGATGAATTAATGGGGGTATTTTTTATTCAGCAGCCCCGTGGGTATTTTATTTTATTTTGTAGGGTTGACTGCCAGCGCCGCGTATGAGAGTCAGGATACGATCAAGAGCCGCGATACGAGTTCGGACTGGTGTTAGTTATATTGCGCGTTCGGCTGGTTTTCGAATCGCGCGTCTCTCTTTTATATATTTTAGATGGACATCTTTGGGAATTAATTCCCTAAATAAATTGGCCGGATGTAGATGCCGGTAGCGATAATAGCTTCCTACGTTTATTACGTGTCACTAGTAAAGAATTTTATATCTAATAAGTGTTTCATGTAGTCGCACTTTCTTACAAGAGAACGCCACGTATATCTACACGTTCTATTATCGTTCAGATCAATTTCCTCCGCATGAACTGTACCGACGCCTTTCCAACGAAAGTATCAATTACACCTTTGATACGATATCGACGCATATTATACTTACGTAACCGTCGAACATTCTTCCCGTATGATTTTTAGCAGTGCCGGTCGCGGTTTCTCGGTCATAAAATCGGTTAATCTCCAGCGATAACGTAGCGGTACTCGTCGAGTGGCAGCAGTCCGAAATGACGTTACATAACTTCGGAAAGTAATTGCTCAAGCCTATTGAAATGTAAAGCATGCACTGGATGACACTCTCCCAGGACCTCGCGTGCATTATTTCACAGTGAAATAATGTAATTCTGGTCACACCGCAAGAGTAGGAGATTTTTATCAGATCTCTGTCTCAGACGCCTCAGTGCCTGCACTCGTCACGCATATCTCTTACAGTCCTCTGAAGTTTACCTTCGTAGTTGGGCCCCGAGTGTAAAAATGTCCGGGCAACGGCAAGACCATGAATTAACCTCAAGACGAGTCCTTACACGGCACTGAAAAACCGTTTCTCTTAAGCCTTTCGAAATCCACGAGATTTTGCTTGGTTATTCATTTCGTTATAGACTGCCGCACCGCACAAAGCCAGGAAATAAAGTAATACAAAAATGAATAATGTGGCAGTAATGCAACTTGCCTTTCTCATCAAAACCTTCAGCACCTCCTCGACCTTGCCATAGTTAATTCCCCATTCAACATCGTGCAGACGCTTCGGGATGAACCATCGGTTCCCCAACTCCCACCACGTTCCTCCGTTCCTGAGGATGATTGCGTTCAACCGGCTCGTGCAGCCTGCACGATTTTTCGGTGTGTATAACGCGTGTTTCTCAAATCTCATTCGGTACCTGAACAGAATGACAATTCCTTTGAACATTTCTTTCGTGCTCGCACGTACTTGCTCGGATAGAGTTCGTTTTATAAAGTCTCCAGGACCAATCCTAACCCGAGGATGCTTTATGCGTCGACCTCGAGCGGTCGGACGACCTCTGCGATGCTGCGACGCATAGCAATGCGCGTTCCTTTACCCAGCTAGGTGGATATGGCAGGGCACGACCAAGGCAGGGAGACAACCATAGAGGCAAAAGAAGGCAACAGGAGGAGTATACAAGGAGGTTGAGCGGAGTCGCAAGCGGATGAGAAGAAGGAAAAAGAAGAAGAGGAATAAGATAACTGGGCAAGGTGGTGGATAACCGGCGGCGCGAGGACCAAGCACGAGAGTGAGCGACGCTGTCCGAAATATTTATCTCCAAGCTCTGGTCTCGGACTCTAGACGGACTTCGTAAGATTAGCATAGCAAGTTGAATGACTACAAGCGACGAGCGGTGAGTCACTCGTTTTGAGCCTGCAGTGTCGTACGTTGACCCATTTGTCAGGAGTTCCCTGAACCAAAACATTCAGGTATAATTGTTCGCCAATATGGCCGCTTGTTCATCGGGACTGTCTTATTTACCATTTTCTACCCCTAGAATTCACATGAGATTTCCTGTTACCAGAGGGTGAGAATAATTCGACTGCTCGATAGATGCGGATTGGAGATCGGGATTGGGAGCTCGGATCGGGAGGGCTTGCCGGAACGCATGTCCTCCGGTTGTTCGACCATTTGCTCGCATCCCGTGTGGTCCGTCGATGTCCCATTGTTTTGCCGGAGCAGGCCGTATTCAAATTCGCTCGTTTCGAATTGGGGCCCCCGCTACCATGCTACCAGCTCCCTCTACTCTTGCAGTGTTAGCAGGCTAACACTGGCAAAGCCAATGGGCACGATGGGAGAATAAAATATTCACAGCCGCAGCCGAGCAGGGCCTTAATTGCGATCAGACGCGATCTCGGATTCCAGCGGCCGGTGGCCCAGCACCGAACCAACGCAGAGCATCCTAAGCTAAATCCCGTGTCGTTCGGCTTTTCATCCTTTATTTCTCTTCCCTTGTCCCAACTCCTGTTTATCCTGTTACAATGAGATGTATCGACCTGTTCCCGTCCGCATCGTGAAGACGTCCCCAAAGGATTATTTAATTAGCTATTCAACGACGCTAACGGCCAACCTAGTAGGATATACACCATTTTTATTTACCTACTTTGAATCATTTTTTATTTAACTTTATATATACATATTTCAATGATATGAAATACCTAACATTTTATATTTTCATGCGTTATATAATATCAACTGGACTGACTGTTACAATCGGACAATTTTTAATCGCAATTTCACAGTTGCCATCAGCAAACCGGAAGCTTCTCAATGCTTGTGAATTATTTATACGTCACTTTTACGTCAGACTCGTGTATGCCATGACTGCATAATTCTCGCCAGTTCTAAAAATTGAAAAAACAATTGAAACATTACGTCTCTGTCTTCTATGTAAAGTGACTACGTATATACACAGAGCGAAGGTGCCCCCAATCCTTTGCTGGAAATAAAATCTCTTCCGCGTTACGCTCACGGCTAAAGGAGTCCATCGCGGATCCTGGGAATCTCAGATTTTCTTCCTTCCCTGCTTTCTCTCTATCCGTACCTCTACTTCATCGCGGATGTGAGCCTGACGATAAGAGACTCTCGTAGCGGTCGCATCGTGCGTGACTCTCTTTCCGCGTTTACCTGACTGTCTGCCTTCTTTCTTAACTGCCTGCCAGCCCCATAGCATTGTTTCATGCCGTTTGCAGGCTCGTAATGTACATAACTTTTATTGAAAACGTGGCGGCATTTGAGGTCGTTAGAAATTCACTGAGGAAACAAGTTGCGCGCACCTGTGTGCGCATCGGAATCAGGTACTTATTGGTGAAACGATACACCGAAGTATAGTATCAATTTAAAGAGTGTCAATACTAATATTTATTTCGATAGAGAAGATTGTTGTCGGTTAATGGCTGCCGCGAGCTCCAGAGCGTCTAGATTCGAGGCCGTGATGTCTGAACGGTTGGCATTCCTGAGTCCTATCTCCCCTGACTATTCCTCAGCTAAAGTCTCCTGGGTTAAATAAATCGTGAGACGTACTTCTGGGTGATCCTAGTGAAATGGTCGGTTCCTATGGATTTGAAAAATTGCTCTTTAATGACCTCTGTAGATTGGTAAGTGCAAGGCATTAGTTTCCGTTACAGTGTTCCAAAGTTTTGTGAATATACGTTTTTGAGCTACATATTCTGTTAGTGACTTTAAAAACCTGAAGAAGTCGTAATGCACTATAGGATTTGTATTTTATCCCCGAGTTCAAGGCAAAGATAATTTCTACGTCATTCTATTCAACTTTATATCCCAAAACTACAAAGTTGGTATTCGACAAGGTACGATCGCTCGTATAATAGATAATTCGGTAGTTCGTAGTCTGTATATAAGGAAGATTCCACGTGAGGATCACAAGGCGAGGAAAGAGAATCTTTTGTGAAATCGATACGAGATAGATGCTATCGGCATCAACACGTGTAATCTACTACCGTACCGAGACAAAATCAAATTTATTTTATCGTTATTTTTACCAGTCCCTTACTTCTTCCTTAGGTGCAGGAAGACAGATAAGTCTAAGGAGCAAGTGAATAAGAGAGAGAACCAGTTGGGATTTCTAGAAGTTATTCTCGCACAGGAAATCCTCACCCACGCGGTGGGCTTATTCCAACCATTCCAGAAGAAATACCAATTCCACCCAAGTCGATGAAGTTCGAATGCGCTCATCATTCCCAAAGAGACTCTTCTTTCCCACACCCCTGCTAGGGGCCTAAAGTTATGCGGGGTTAGCGCCACCATGATATGGCCATAACCTATGAACAGTGTCTTATGGTGCGTTCCATGGCAGGTCGCGTGACAGACGGGGATACCTGTCGGGTTCATGGGGTGGTCCCACGTCAAGAGATCCTCTCGCTCAGCCTGTGTATGAGTCTGAAGGCTTCGTCTCTAAAAAAGACAAGAGACAAGGGAACGGGGACAACTCATGCGGAATCGCTAACGAGCCTGGGAGACACCCGCACGATGGATGGGTTAGGCTGATGTTCGGTCCAGTTTTATTCTCCCCTGAGAAAATTCAACTTTCCAGATTATCTAACCAATCCTCCAGATCTTGTAATTGATGCGGAGCCATCGTTGTTTCTTAACTTTGAAAATTCTCCAAATCTAAATTACGTCTAAGACATCCAGAATTGGTTAGAAGATCCTAATGGTACCAATACAGACATTCTTTCCAGATCTATCTCAATGTTCCCAGGGTATAAAGAGACAGGGCTAACTTTCAAAATTCACCAAAGAACAATTTCTTCATTATCCCACAAGGATTCATGATCAATTTCACTGTTTCACAGATCCTAGAACCACAGAGTGAACCCAGTGAAGCTTGACCCCAGCATAACTCTGATGAACGCTTCGAAGCGTGGAGAGTGATAGTCGATAGAGGCAACTCAAGATATCAGATCGAGTGCAGCATCGATGGGAGACGAAAGAAGAAAGAGGAAAGGCGAAAGACGCTGAAGAGAAGATGGCGTATCTGCCGCTTGGAGTCGGTAGCCAGTAGGGATGTTCTGGTGGGTGAGCACAGCGTCCGCCATCGCTACCATATCGATCGATTGCTCCGATTGCTACATTCCATCGATAAGACCATACCGGTGCATCGTGATCGTTGTTCCTGACGTTCATGCTCATCCCTACGGGGACAAGTCACACTGACTTTGAAAAGTAAGATGTTGATCCTTCAAAAGAAAAAAAAAAGAAAAATTCTCTAAAAAAAATCATTCTATAACAATTACCAGAGTTTGATTGTCTTGATTGCAAAATGCACGACCTACTATAAGTACTCTATACCGATAAATATTACATCAAACCTAAATCCGATTTCTCTTGTCCAAAAGTTCTTTGCCATAGTTATATTATGTTCAACGATCGTTATATTTCACTCGATAGTCTTACGAAAACGCCGTGACTCGGTATAGCTCGTGTAGCTGCATACTTTTTGTCCTGATACGAACGGACCTGTTAAGATAACCGCAGACAAACATAGATCCTACAGTAAGACTTTTCTAAAGCGAAGCCTGGTGGCTGTGCCGTAGCAACAGTAGCAGAAGTGGCACATCTTGGTTCCAACGACCGAGTCAGGTTGTCGCTGCCAAGGAGTACAGTGATGGATTGGCCCTGGTAACACACCCCTCGTGCTATTATGCATATGCAGAGATATCGTGTGGAGGCTATTTGTAGGTATAGCCACAGTATCCGCATTAGGCTGCTGTTAAAACTTGAAATTCATATATTTCAATGTACAAAGCATTAATATACAACCATTAATAAAACCCATAATGCATTACATACTGACCAAGACACTTCAATCTCTCCTGTTATTCATTAATTTTCAATATACGATTTCAGAGTTCCCCATTATCTTTTATATAACCGTACTTGGAATGTGCTAAGAGCGAGAACAATGCATAATCTCAAGATTATGCATAATGCATGTGTGTGTTCAAGTGCTATGTTTTTTCAAGCAGAGTGGGAGTGTCGTCAAATCAACGCCCCATCCATGTCGTTCACGCCTTGCGGTGTCCCAAACACAATTTTCACCATAATTACTATGTAATATGTATTTTCGCCTCTCTTCCTCGAGCTGTCCGCATCTAAGCATAGAATAGAAGCAACAAGATAAATGTCAAACGCCTGGACGTTTGTTTAAATCATATCCGGCCTCGTCACTTTTGTCATATCTTGGTTAATCCTCCGTTATCTTTATCTCTCTTTCTCTCTCATTTCGAAAGTAGTTTACGTGCCGGATAGATACGTCATTTTAGGAACATACGATATTGTCAGGAGAGCAGATCAGAATATGTGGTGCAAGTCAGCGATGCCATCAAAATGATCGATTCTTGTGATACCACGAGAAAGGTTTTGATTCGGCTAAAAATTCGAAGTGTCATATATATTCTTCACCTTTGCAACAACCTGATAAGCTCTCGGGAAACATATATCAAAGACTGCTCTGGATAAGATACGTTACTAGAGCGATTAGAACAAAAATGTCTAATCAGTATATCTAACCGTGGCAATATCATGTCGTATTGAAATACATTGATTTATATACTTGAATAATTTCATAATAATGCATTGACTTTTCAAAGATATCGTTCTATATTAATCCTATTATTTAAGTGAACGGTCAATAATTTCTAGTTGGTCTCATGCAAATTCCTTAGAGTCAGTCTGTTACATCGTTGCAACACGACACTGTGGTCCAGCCGTATTGAAAACGTTTACACATCCGAACGATACCGCGTGGAACCTGTAACAATACTATTAAAGATGTTTATAGTCATTATTACAAGAATGACTTTGAATACGTTGAATCTCATCTGAACCCGCGGGAGACGGCGCCTTGCTCGCCGCTAAACGGTCAAATTACAAGACGTAACAAGCCGAAAGTTCATTCTATAAAATGTATGGCCCATGATTACAATGTAGAAGATCCTTCACCATGTTCCAAACTGCTTTATAGTAAAATGCACATTTTTTTTCCTATGCTCATGAGCTGTTTTAGGAAACAATAAGAAATAGTTGCATTTGCCGAAAATTACTTAAGGACAAGAAAAATTCGTTTAGTGCATACAGGTTTCTGTCAGGAAGCTGAATTTCAAAATAGAGGATATTCCATGTTGTTGACACCAATATATTTGACACATGGCACGAGCGGACCTATAAGTTTCTCACATATTGCGTATGAGCCTGCGAGAGTATACGAGTGCTGTACCTAGACAGAGTGCAGGGTGAGGGTGCCTCTATAACAAGGAACCCCCCGTGGCCGAACTAATTCCCCCGGATGACTCGCGAGCTACAGCCCTGCAGGGGGCTGAAACAATGCGCGAGAAACGGCTCAACCTCCCCGCGGGCCTGTATTCCTTCTGCTCAAGACTATTTGCTGAATCATCACTAAGATCTATACTATGGATCGTGTGTGATGTCTTCTGACTAGCGACGGATAGAAACGATCGATGAGACCGATCTATTATATTTGACTAACGGATATACCGGAGGGACAAGTCATTTTAAGAGACAGTTATGAAGTATGATAAGCAAAATTAACGTTAGATAACACAATCATTTTAGTTCAAATATTACTTAGATCTTGAAGAAATACAATTTTTCATGTTTAAGGAACAAAGTTTGTTTATAACTTATTGCAATTGTTTCAGGTTTGTATATTATGATATTATTTAGTAAAATATTTTTGGGTCAAAGATTATTCAAGGATTTTAGATGGTAAAGGAATTGTAATCAAAAATTGTTATGTACAATATTGATCATAAATCGGCCATAGTTTCTATCCATCTCTACTCGTGTGTGGGAGAGTGGACTAAACACACCTGCCCCATGCCGAGAAGCGTATTGTACTAATGGCCCACCTTGTAATTACCATTGTTCCTACATGACCACTTCAGATTGACGAAATCGAAAAAAGGAGCAAAGAGATCGGATAAATACATCAGAATCCGATGCCTATAATCACATTTCGCCGAACGTATCGATCCTTTTTGCGTAACGATAGTACCGATCCAGTTGTATCTATGTCGTTAACGGTAGAATAATCAAAGGGCCCTAAAGATCTCTTCCTCGAGGCAAGTAGAACAGATCGGTATTCGAGTGTCGCGAGTTCCCGAGGAAGAGAAAAAAACGAGAAAAAGAGGGAGGGAGAATCGTTATTAGATCGAGACGATACCGATCCCAGAAACATTCGTGACGCTCGTCAAGGAATCACTAGAGGGATAAATGCGCGGAGACGATCATAGCGAAGCTCGAACGTTCGTAATCAAATTTTGACGCCTTCAATAAACTTGATGAAAGATGGAGGACCGCCGAATGACGCGACGTTTTCTTGACCCTCGACTGGTTCTGCATTTGGCCGAGGTATACTATAATCATATTAATATGCTATATGTATGGTCTGGTACTCGAGCATATCGAAATAGGAAATGAATATTGATGCGATAGGCCGACCAAAATGGTCCCAAGAGAATGAAAAAAAAAAAGAGAGAATCTCAAGTAAAATAAGACTCCTGCCAGTTGTAATCAAGAAGAATAAGTGGACTAGGTAGATAATAAAATTCTTTCAAGTATTCTTAATAAAATGGCGAATCGTCATAACACTCGCTAGTAGGGGGTGCCATTGAAACCGGAAACCGGGCTAGCAATGCCCACGAATTAATCGTAGAGTCTCGTCACGTCCCAGGACCGTCATATTGTACGTCGGCGAAGCATATCGTCAGTGAAATCTAGCCGAGTTCAGCTATCGAGCCCAGTTTTCGTTGGTCTTCTCGTGGTAACGTTTGAAATAAGTCCTTCAGGGACCGATCCCTGCCAACGCTGAGTTCTCCACGTTCCCATGACGACACGTCATGTAAATCGTCCTGCAGAACTCCTGCGTAGGACGTTAATGTATGGAAGCTTGCATTCTGCTGGCTTGTTTCTCGGAGTCGGCCGCTTTTAGGGCAGCCGCACTTGGAATGTGGAAAATTCTTGAACGAGTGACGCCGCGGCGGAGGGAGTGCACGAGCGTCGAAATTATACGCGTCCCCGACGCCATGACGACGGGAGCCACGATACATTTTATTCGTACGACTGCCGCTTCTCGGAAGCTACGGAGATTTTCACGATAACGCCTCCGATCCAGGCGTTTGGTCCATCACCGATCTATAAATCCAGTCAATTTGTCGAAACGTCCACGAGGTTTTGATCTCGGCCGATTCCACCTGCCTTCGTGCTTTTTGCATAATTGTCCCGGATACGGATGTCAATATCAGATGGCAACACGTGCTCCGAGTCTTCAGAGCGAATTCGATATTTGAAGAACACTCGTCATCGTAGAGATTCTGTACCACCTTCATAATGATTATACCCCTTTGATTAATCCTATGGATATTAATTTTTATTTAAAAAAATTATATTTAAATAAATTTATAATCAAGTCCATTATATCTTGTATGTCTAATATGAAATCAAGGAGCTAGTTAAAGTGGCGGAACAGAGAACGGCGGTATACATCTTATAAAGAGATTCTCCAAAATGGCGTCGTCGTCTTGCTCTCGTGAGCAGGTCGTCGGTCCCTTTGTCATGCCTTAAGAATTTCAGCACCGAAAAGCTACTCATATAGGAGTCGAGCTTAGTATAAGACTCACCCCCTTCTCCATTCGGGTCTGTGTTTTATTAGGAGGGCCCGCGACATAGTCGGTGCATTTTGACGGGCCCCCGCGGATCGCATACGAAATTACAAAACTCTTGGTCCACGTAGCAGGTGACTAGAGTTTACCACTCGTTTCACAACCAAAGCGTAAATTATGTCTTGTACTCTGTCCAATTTCCTTTCGACAAATCCTTAAAACCAATATAAGTTCTTTCACTGAAAATTTATATACTACCTTTGAGCAATATAATTTCGACCTTTTTTTTCCATACGAATGTTAAATCATCCCATTTAATTATCTTGATAACAATTAAATTAACCAGATATCAAGATATCTTTATTGTTATCCGGAACAATGAACGTACGCAAGGATATTGTTTATTACAATATAAACTTGGGGACTGATATAATTTGTACGTCTCGCCAGCCGGTTTTTCAACGGATACGAAAAGGTTCAAAAAGCCCGACCGTGTCTCCACATCGTAATTTAATAAGATTGTCCGTCCTGGCGCTATCGCGTTACATCGAAAAGTACACGCGCCCATCTTCTCGAACTTGATTACAAACAAATAAAGCGTGCTTTGCGAGGACCGGTGTACCCGACGCGTGTCAACATGATTGTACATACATCACGATGTACAGTTAACTATACGTTGAAAACTGTAAGACGCATCTGAGGCATCGGATGAATTCGAGTCTTCCAAGAAGTAGGGATAAAAGAGTATTAGGGTAAAAAGGATATTTGAGTAAAGCTTGACGTAAAGTATAGAATTCGTGTAACCGCTGGTATACCGATCATCCGGTACCGATCGCTTATCGATGGGTGCATCGTCGAGTCATATACGAAACGGCAACCGGAGAATCCCACATATCCCCAGGTTGAGCGTTTAATGTATAAATATGTAAATAATGTATAGCCATGAATATTTTTCATCGGCCCTGGGCTGCCGGTGGCACCTAACTTATGGTCGGTCAGGACCGGCTTTAGTATGTGCGTCCTCGATGGTGTTCCTGGCGAACTGGGAATCTATCGTCAGATTAAACTTTACGGTATATTAAATTTTGTCACCTTACCTCGCGCCAGGTAGGTATGCGCATGCGCATACACGTATATATGGAGAACGCAACCGAACGAATCCTCATAATTTTTAATCCAATACCGACCAACCGGACTCTTGTATAGTCCGATCTGTCGCAAGTTCTACATGCTATATTTATATGGTACTGTCTATACTATAGACACTCTCAGTGAGGTCGTTGCTCGTCGTTCCTGACCATATCACTTTCCAGAGGGGTTGACGTATCGTCGAACTAACGAGGGCACAGGACATAATTCTCCTCCGGAAGTGGCAATAAAGCTCGCCGACTGAAGAACGTTGAAAAATGTTGAAAACCAGGAGAAAAGAGGCGATTCAGCGATTCGCATCGTAGGTAGAAGTATCGGCTGAGACTGGATAGGGGAGACATTATATTGCAGGCGGGCTTGACAATAGTTTATCGAGCAGAAAACAATTCCGTGAACCAACCCACAATAAGAACCCTTCGACAGTGGATGTGACAAAAATGAATTGTTATATTGTTTTAACAAATGAAGGAGCCCGCTCTCGCCGAGAGCTTCCACTCGTTTTGTCCTATTTTTTCCACTACCTCGACTCGTATTATGTATCTGGCTTTGTGGTTTTGCAGCGGCGCGAAGCACGTGTTTTGCCAGTTCCTATTGTTTCCTATATGATAAACGATCTTGCCTCGCCTTGCCCCAGACTTGGAGTGAATCTCGCGGTCCCGGGTGTTTCGCATTTTTAAAAGGTTGATACGTCCGAAAGGGCGAAGCCCTATTCTGGATATTCAGCTGTTGTAAATCGAATATCGTTTCCATAGCGCGACGTAAGGTAGGCGTTGTGTACATTTTGCGGATGGTAGAAAAGGTAAATTGATTATTAAAAAATCATACATCATTGAGAGCCAAAGGACCTGCAGTAGTCACACCTTCTTTGGTCATAGCAGTTAAAAAGTTTGGAAGTTACGCCAGCCAGTAATCCTTGTTAAGTGTTAATAAGCGAGTTAAATCATAATTAAATCTGGGCGCCGTGGCGACTGCGTTGTTATGCATTTATTTCTATAATAGGTTCGCGCACACAAAGACATTTTAATGTGATCCGTAATCTGTATGAAACTGCTTAGCCGATGCAACTGCTTTGTCATTGCTTTTTAATGGTTCCCATCCTTATACAATGCTTCTACTTTCATGTCGCTACATACGTACACAACAGCTTTCATACGTTCAACACGAATACGCGATATCGGGCAATGTCAAGATCTTACGCGTCAGCCATTTTGGAAATACTCTTAGTTATTGTTATGTATATTTCAGATATCTACGCTACCATGGGTGGTCCCACTGAAAGGAGAATGAACAACACGTCGATTAAGTAATAATCGACCTTCCGCCCATACACAAAGTAATTGTAAAGTCCTCTAGTCACGGGACCATTAATTAATTTTCATCGACAAGTCTCTGCCGTACCTACGTGGCTGATGCGAAAAAAAAAGAAGATAATAAAACGATAGAAACCTCAACGATACCAAAGAACAGCAATAATTCAAAGTATGGTATTCGAAAGGTATACGGGAGAGTAACATTACATACCATTACGTAGCTATAAGGTGTACCATTACGTACTAGAAGGTAGCGTCGTGGGACACAGTGCACTTCATTTTCCGGAATCAACGCCTGAAGTCCAGTCCTTCGCGATGCCTTTCTTTCCATTGGAACGTGCAGTAACGTCAACGGGGGGTCCGTAAAGACTCCAGCACACATAAGCATAAACATATAAACACTCGGATATAAGTTGGTAGCTTCTGAAATCCGTGGCTGATGCTGGACCGATAGTGTTGGGATGCTCAGCGGGGTGTTCCAGCTACCATGGTCTCGAGCGATCTATGGTCGTAACGAGAAAACTCATGGTATTAAAAACGATAACCGCAAGGAGTCAGCTAATTCTCAAGTGAGCTCGTGCCCTTATCAGGATCAGCTGTGACAAAAGTAATTATTACAACCCTAGTGAACGTTAGCATGACAATTATTCTTATATCGAGAATTAAAAAGAAGATACTTATTGTCCTTACTACACATATTTCAAGACATGCGTGTAGGTCACAATTATTAGATTTTGTATGAACTCAAAGCTGGGGTCACAGTAAGTGGTTGTCAGTGGTTAAAGATATGTGTTTAATGAGCTACCGATCTAGAACAAAGCTACTACATACACAGCTGGGCACACCCAAGCAGAGGTAAATTGGTGGAAGCGATATTTAGGCAGCCTACTGTTCGCTCTCAGCAGCTTCTCTCAGTCACTTTTATCAGACTCTACGAATCTCTCTCGTAAGCGCGGAGAAAAATGTTTCTTCTCGCTACTTGAAGATGCTTACTTTCAGAGCATAGTGGTATGCATACGTCGTTTGAATTGCGCGATTCTAGCAAGAGATAAACATCACTGATGAGGAAGAGAGAGAGACAGAGTAGGTAGAATAATGCGCGAATTGAACTAAGAATTTTTAAAGGTATATCTTACCTTGAGATACTCGTGCGTCGTTGCTACTATTGTTACTGATATCACAGTCCTGTTACGATTTTCATGTTTCCTTAACGAAGACAAGGAGTAGCGGTAGCGCACTTGGATAAAACGTAAAGGTTAAGACAACGGTGATGCGATAACTGTGCTTTATAGTGTAACCACACAACCAGATACGTGGGCTGAATCCACCAAGTCGTACCTGATGCTGGAAGCTGCCTCTCGCGTGTATACACTATTCAAATCGAATCACGAAATCTTTTAATCTCTCAAACGACATTGCGCGTAGTACTCCTGGAAAGTAGGTGTCATGGCGTCGTCACGTAGTCTGGGTCCGAGCTTCCAAAAAATGCCAGAGGAGCGCGTCCTTTGGCAAGGAATTCAGAAGCGCGGGTAATAAGAAATAACGTTGAAACGTCTACTATATATCATTGGAGAAAAAATGGCAAGAACAAAAAGAAACGTTAGTTAGGTAGCTGATCAAGAGAAAAAACAAAGGTACATAGAAATAAATAAGAGGCCTGGTTTATCTTAAGGAAGAATAACTTTCCAGCCGTCCTTTCGAGTTATCGTCTACGAGTGAAGGAGCGAGTGATTGGCACGATTCGTGTCTCGGAAACTGGTTGAAAATCATTCGTCGGTAATAGGATCCGGGGACCTCATCGAAGTTAGACACGATAAATCTAGAGGGGAATTAATTGCCGTTTGGTCCTGTCCGGTCCGGTCCCATCCCATTGCCATGCCCATGCCGTGGTCCCAGCTTCACATTCTGTCCCTCCCGTACCTTTAGCCTCCTCTAACTGGTTGACATCCTACAAATAAAATCAGCTCCAGGAATGCCCGCGACGACACGGGCCTGTGGGACCTCTTCGAGCTCTCGTGAAGCAGGAGGGAAATCGATCTCCACGAAGGAGGGACGAGGATCAGGACCCTGGGAGAGATGTAATATATGGTAGCCTTAAGACAACGGTTAGGTACCTGGCCAGTGGGTACCTCCTATATACCTTAAGCCCACACTCTGATACCTGACTTTATATCTATAGGTATCCGCAAACCTCCACACAACCAAATGCCCAAACCCATGGACTTACATGCACCACACCTGGACTGAGAATGCACGGCGCTTTATTTAATTGTCGCTCCCATGTGGTCCTTTTGCAACTTTTCATTCCCACTTGAACAGTAACATGAACTACTCTAAGGAATCGAGATATGCGATTGATAGAATCGATATCCATTGGAATACCACTACCTCGTAAGACATAATTTTTTCTCTTACAATTACGTAAATTATATCGACCTGATACAATTACTCAAAAAAAAATACAAAGTTATACAGACTATTGGAAATGCCAAAAATTGATTTGGCTCCGATCAATAGACGTACGTTTTGATCGGTAAAGATAACATCCATACTCTTTTCTCTTACTAATAGAGAATGGACGATCGATCGTACGATCGTACTTTCTCCAAACGCTATTGCGTTTAGGAAGGTCGTATAGATAAATACATTGCCACGAATACGATCGTGAAGAAAGGTGGAGGCGGATTCTTCGTAACATTGTCCTCCACATAATTGGTCAAGAGAATGAACGAACCGTGGAAACGAGAAGGGCGCTTCGCGACGCCACGAAACATGAGAAAAAGGTGCAAACTAACAAGAGAATGTTCGCTCGCTTAGTATGTCACCGCATACGCTACATTAAACCATTGGGAACTCTTAAAATAGACGTGTCCAGGACCGGTTACTCGCTTCCAAAATTTGCAAGCATCAAAAAAATATATCTCCTCCTGTAGAATTGAGTACTTTTAGAATATTTCGCAGTAACTGTCTCAATGCTTCAACACACAAGACATGTATTTACCTGTAAGTAAAATGTGAGATGCAAGTGAAGAAGAATGGACAGCGAACGTTAACCGATCCTTAGATGGAAATGGGGTCCATCGGGACGTCTGTAGAACAATATTGAGCGACTGTATAAAAAGGCTGATTCTGATGTCCGATGCAAAGCCACCAGCGTCGGCATCCGCGGCAGGTACCGCGCAAAAAATTCCCTCAAACCGGCAAAAAATCCATCATAGTGGCAAATGTGGTGCCGGCAGCCACTCGGCAGGATACTGCTACGTATCCCATTATTATAAAACGTTCCAGATGCTGGACTCGTTGTCTCATCGAGATACAAGTATTCGATCCACGCACGTCACTCTTCTCTTTCCCTCTTCAACCTTTTTGATCGTACAAACCCAGCCAGAAGAGAGATCACTCTCCAGAAATCATGGTTAAATCCTCTGGTAGCATATTTCTCTTAATAGAAATTTTTTTTACGTATTCATTTCTTGTAGACACGTAATTAATCTTCTTCGAATGGTAATTTTAAACGTGGTCTGTCCTACGAGTTTAACGTGAATATTTTACTGATTTCATAATACATCGGCATTTCAAAGCATGAGAATAATTCAGTGTATTTAAGGTAATCTGCCCTTATAAGCGTAAACTTCCATACGAGTCGCGGTAGTTAGATCTCGTGGGTACTTGTCGTCTTTCCGTCTTCTCACGAGACATCTCTGCGTCACAGGTAAGACTCTTGTTAGAACTTTTTTTTTCATAGTGACAATTACTATTGGATAAATATCATGTGTCTACTTTATCGAAAAATTGATAATGAAAATTGATATGCAAATAATCATTGCGTCCTTAACCTTGACGCTATATTACTTGTTATGAAAATGATATCTGCTATAGAAATGATATAAAAAATCCTGAAATATGGAAATTCGACTTGACGAAATTATTATAAAAATTGTATTTTTTTGTTGATGAGAAATTTTTAAAGTATCCTTGGTAGGTTTTTGAAAATTCATCGGTCGTCACCGCGCTCTTAAGAAATACTTGGTCCGTACCTACACGCGCTTATACAAAAGCTCTAAAGACTATGGAGGAGCCGATACTTAAATCACTCAGGTCACTCAGCCTCGCGGCTCAGATTGATGTAAAGCCGTGTTTTACATTCAATTCAATTGGGCAAAAAACTGCTATCTGCTATAGAAGCCCCGCTGACTGGGTAGCATTGTGTTGCGCGTTCCCTTTTGGCAGCGGCCTTCCTACGCGCCATTGGACAGCCCTCGTGTCCGCGGAAAAGATGCTTGTTAGAGTGCCCGGACTCCAGGTGACACGAAATTGTCATTTAACTATCTCGTATCGGGCATTAAAAAAAAGAATGAAAATAAACAACTATATACTTAATTGAAACACCGTGCTTTTGATAGCCGACAAAATCGTAACACGTTATTGTAGTTCCCAGGCTCAGTTATTCGAATGATCCGAACACGATATAGAGTCAGAGTGAAGATGGCAGACCTGCAAAAGTAGATAACAGTAAGATTTGTAAAAGAGCGTAAAAGAATTCGTTTGTTAAGAAAAAAAAAAAAAAAAAGAACTAACCGAGAATTTCGAGGGAGTCGTTAAGGATTTCGACTAGCGATACGATAAGCCTCGTTTTTCACGTTAAAGGCGCGATCCTCGCGCGGTATTTTCCTATCAAAATCAGATCTACATGGGGGACATTATTCTCAAAGATACAAGAGACGATGCTGTTATGCGGTATGCGGGAGTCCCGCGCGTCCCGACGCTGTTTGACGTAAATTGCAAGGAGCCGCTGGCACGTCTCTTACGCATCTGCATTATTCCGTAAGAGTCCTCCAGGATGGACAGAGTGGACATTCCGCGACTGTCACTCGACAATCCGACCAAGGTGTACCTGGTGCAGGGACCACACATTCGATTGGAAAGCATCTGGCCATCCTGGAAGTCTTAAATGCTGGATACCCTCGAGAATGTGGAGTTCAATTACTACTCAACGAGAGCAGTGAATACTTGTCCAGATTCTAACACCTGTTTACCAAGATAAACCTAGAAGGAAGATTCTAGTTAGTCCTGATTAGAGTTAACGATTTTGGTCCATGATGTAAGGAGGCTGGAGAATGGAAGTGAGGATATCATCGTGATGGCAGTTCAAAGAACGTGAGATCAAATGAAATAGAATCGTCATCCCAGGCGTCAATCTGTCTCTTCCAGTCGAAGGCCGGCCCAATCAGAGCCGACCTCCAGACACACGCACCCAGGCTCACTCACTCACTGATTTTTAAGTGGACTGGGAGGAATAAAACCGGAGGGACACTAATTAGTGATTCCAGGAACTAAGAACACGACTGTAGCATGCTCGTTTCGTTCCTCAGCCTATATGTATATCTTGGACCTAGTTGGTAGGTATCTACATACTTGGCCAACTGATTGTGAGCGAACCGCGGACATCCAGAGAAAAGGATGGCTATGGTAACGGAGAGGAAGGTACCCGTAAAGGATAAAAGGTTGGAGACAGAAACCATTCCAAACATTCAGACCCGCTTCGAGTGTCAACCCTAACCTTTGGAATTCATTACCCATGACCCGCAGCCCTCCCGAACTTCAAGCAGACACCAATGTCACTCTGGCATTATAATCCTGATTCTTGATCTTATGTATATAATGGTGGCCAGGATATATTCATCGTTCATAGAAAAAAGAAAACATTTCTTTACCATTTAGGGTATCATTATTTCTTTTAGAATCCTCGACCATCCAGTGACTCCAGCTAATTTAGTATTTAATATTTAATTTGCCTTACGTCCGATTAGATTGAACGAATTGACTTTTTCATCATTAGTCATTCGTCTTGCGCGGCCTTGTCGATTACCGAATGATGTCTTCGTGTGTGGCACGAAATGTCAATCACACCCGCTTTAATTTATTACTTAAATATACGTACTGACTTCAATATACGTAACTGTACACTACTATATATATATGTATATACTATATGATATAAAACACACTCATGGTACACGTATATTACCAGAGTCAAGAACATGTATGCCTCATCACATACGACTACTTAGAAGTGATCAGTCGAATTGTGATTGAGTCAAGCCGATTGAAACTTCATTTGTGGTTGACCAGTCCCATCAATTTTTATCAAGAAATTTCCTGTCTGTTGTCATTTCATTAAAAACTTTGACAACCATATTCTCAGTGTGAAAGATCCGTAAAATTTGCAAAAAATCTCTAATTGGGATATTGAAGGAATCCGTGTGAACGGTTTGGGTAATAGTGTTATCAGAGATGGGTCCGTGTAGGACACGATGTGTTTCTGATACGGCGAGAGAGCTACCTGATCTGGAGTTCTAAGAAAAGTATTGGAGCAGCCTATTGTTCCAAACAAAGCAAGCGAGCAAAAAAAATTAAATGATAAAATCTCATTGAACAGCGACACTTTGATTGTTCTCGAACTGACGGGCTGACTATTACGAAGACTTTATACCCGGTTAAGAATTACAAACAGTCATGAAGTAGCACGAGATAAGAAGCCATTCTATAGAAGTATCGTAAGGTCGTGGCGCATCTAAATTTATAAGATTGCTTCGATCAAACTTACCAGGACCTTATGTGTATACAGTATAGCGAGTTAGTTTACGATGCAGTCGAAAGCACTTAAATGGCGTTTATACCTTTCCCTAGCTTGGAGTATTCGGAGCTACACAGGACTCGAATCTTTTTTCCTTCACAGACTACACAGTGTACAAACGCACTAAATTCAAAATCCCTGTTAAACTATTGACCACGCTGCAGGCCGTAGCCTCCTATCTGGCCACCATTTCATTTAATTAAGACTTGTTTTATTTCTGGTAAACTCGTTCGGGTATTTTAGGAAGCCTGACTTTAACTCGGAGAAGCTTGTGGATTAATTTATTGGTATGCTTAGAACGAAGATTTGTTCTTAACGCTCGTTTCGCTGTCGTTTCAGGTTAATGTTCGACGCCCTTTTACGCTTGCCCTTATGGACTCCATACGTGGATTCTTGTTTCTTGCACAGCAAATTATAGCAACTGTCAGGAGATATATGTAACTCCTATTAAGAAGTAGATACAATTTTTTGTCATTTAACATAAAAATTATACCAAGATTTAAGTAGCTCTAGTTTCCTAACCTAACAATATTTATTCAGTACCCTGTAGAATCTACATACAGAAGACACTAGGGATTATGGGTTGTCGCGCCGAGCCCTACAGCTCTCGATGAGGGTTGCTTGGGTTCTCCTGGCTGCTGATTCCGGGAAACGTGTCTTGGCAGCTTGTTAGGTGTCCCCAACAGTCCTCTAATATATGACTTGTACCTTCCCCTCTGGGACCAGGACTAGCTCACTCAACCCAAGCTAGAACTACCTTCGGTTTACCTGCGCGATCGGTACCACGTGACATTCGAATAAAATTGTTCCGCTCCCTTGCACTGAAAAAACATCTTCATCGGTATTCAATATAGACAATTTGATAGGCACTAAGAACTTACAAGAAGATGGTAACGGGTTTTCATTGTTGCAAGGTTTCGAGAAAATCTACTATCGTATTTAATTTCATTCAGGGCAGAGGAAAAGGAGTACCTAGATTTTTCTTATTTTATTTCTAAAACCAGTATTCCATATAATAACAAAAAGGCAGGTGCTTCGCTTACACGTAAGATTTAGACGGGATGTTTATAATGGAAGAATAATCAATCATAAGAATCAATCGAGTTTTCGGCTGCCTTGCAGAGATGCGGTTGATGAGCTGGAGTCACAACACTATTGTTTCAATGACCCGCTGCCCCGCCCAGTAGGTGGCACCACCCTTCACATACTAATGAGCCAACCAGTTTGAAAGATCATCAACACTTATCTCAGAGATGAGGTGTTGAGAACTAAAGGCTCTTAACTCTGCAATGATGGAGAGACTGAGAGATTCCACTGTATGGTGTTACTTGCATAATTTTCATATACGAAATCAGATAGGTCTGATTTTTATACACTACTAAATACCTGTAAATTTTCGTATCGGTTTCATGTCCATGTTGAACTTTTATAGGTTAGAATGAAATCTGGCGAAGAATATCGAACCATGGATCAAAATTCGGTAAAGTAAAGCACTGCTGTGACGTGCAAGACGTCCAATGTGAATGAGGCGCTAACGACCAGTGATTACCAGCTCATCCCTTGGTTGGTACAAGGCGCACGCTGACTTAAAGGAGACTCCACACCGTTCGTTATGCCTGTGAGTGAATGTCCATCAATCGTGTAGAGGTAAAGACGAGACCTCCCGCGACGTTTCTCATCTTCTCGCCATACACATAGCCCACGGGTCCACGGTAACCGATAGATTCGGTGCATGTATATATACTGATGGTTTTGAAAATACTCATAAGAAGAGTGTACCAACTGTTAGACAACATTGGTATAACGTATAAACCTTCGTGGCTGCACGCTGCCGTAGGGAATAGAGATTAACATTTGCCACGGAGATGCGCCAATGGCGGCAAAGCGGCGTCATAAAAATGAAATTACTATCAGTACATATGGTGCCGCGTATAAGTATGAAGATAATACAGGTTTGCACGCAGACAATGGACACTTACCGCTCGAGAATGCGATAACTCTATACGTGATCGGTTCGAGGGCTAGAGGGAGGAATAAGGAGGAGGTGGATGAGGAGGATGTGAGGTAGAAAAGGGGAAGGCGTGGAAGATCACGATTTACCCATACAAAATATCCGACCCTCGCGTATACATGCTGGTAATCAAACCCATAAATTCAAGGCATAACCAACCTCTGACACAGATTCTCTCTTTGGTAGCGTATCCAATGGCTGCTGCCCGATAAGTCATGCTATCTTGTAAAATTCAACCTGGTATCTAATGGCCAGCGGCTAATTCGCGAGGGATGCGTTCACAGATAAAAATTTCGTGTTATTCTGTATTCATAGATATTATGATGGATTTAACATTCTAGCACTGCGGTACATTGGTCGAGGAGAAGTAAAGCAGCCGTAGTTCCGCAGCCTCGGGCCCTGCTGATCCGAAGAAGAAACAACGTGAGAGCCCAGGCATAGTATTAACCATTTCCCATTAGATTATGTTGCAGGTTGGGGTGTTGCTCGGTCCTGTGGATCGTTCAATGTAGTTCTGGCGTTCGGCTGATGCCAAGATGGGCGGAGTAATGCACGAGCAGTTATCGAACCTCTATCGACAATAAATCTATGCCTCAACTAGAACGTGCCTCGAGTCGTGTCAGTTTGCTTGGCCGGCTTTGTTGTTTCTTTGTAAAACTTGTCGCTTTATGTTTTTCTATTTTTCATTTATTATCATAATATAGAAATTACGTGGTTTGATATCCCTAACGTATCCGTTCAAAATTATTCGGTATACAGACATTAATATTGCATAATGCTATTCTTATTTATGATAACCAAAAATTCTATTGTAATTTTCTTATTAAAACAAAATTAAGAATGACAAAAACAGAAAAAAATAGTCATATGCTTTTTTGTTGTTACGGATCAAAATATATGATACATAGAGATACTGGTGCGCTCTGTCGGCAAGAGTACGAAGCTTCATACGAACTAGTCAAACTAATTCTTCCCGCTCGTTCCACAGGTATCCCATCATGTTTACTTATCTCTTTAAGAAAGCTATAAGGCCTTTCATTGATTACAATGATTCGAAAGCGCTTTAATAATTAATATTTGAATTATATTAATTGAAATGTCACTGTTCGTTTTATAATTCATAATACCGCGTTAGGATTGATTCTCCTTGACAATTAATAAAGGTATTTAAATTGTAAAATTATACAAATAACAATGAACCTTAATTACCATAATTTATGTAAGATTATGTATCATCGAATTAATCATCTTCGACAGAAACACCGCTTTATACAATTTTATTCACGAGAATGTATGAACGGCAACCATCGACCTCTGAGTATCACGAGTAACGTAAGTCGAAGGGTTTCGTTGCCATTGAATTTGTCATTGATTCCTGGCAATCCCCGGGTCAGGGTAGCACACTAGCTAGGAAGTAGCTAACTGCTCAGCCAGAACATCAATACTTCGACTCTACGGTGCAACGTTGTATTTTAATAGTGACACGTCTATTATTGATACATATAATACATAATAGCAAAAAATATACAAAAAATTCATGAAACAAGTACACCTTGATTCTAGAATACAAAATTTGAAGAAACAATCCAATGTTGAAATATCGTCATCGAAACGAGTCATTGACTGGACTTATTGATAGATTCGTTATGTATTTCAAAAGCTGCAAATATTCATTGATTTTCACATATAGTTGTATCGCTTGGCATATAATAATTGATCCTTTCACCTGAAAAACATGTCTTGCTAGGTGGTTAATGAAACAACCATGTTTGCACGCTCGTAATACATCCGCGATACTTTAACCATCGGTGCACGAGACATTAATTGGGTAACTATACGTAGCCGAGCGGGAAATTGAGCGTAACGCGCAAGTGGGACACCCTGTACTGTCGATATAAGCGAGTAAGGTGCAGAAACAAAAGGGGCTAAAGATAATAAAATAGTAGAAGACGGATGAAAAAAAGGGTTAAAACTGTATCGAGAAATAATGACGGGTTAGCCGTGCGATCGGTCTCCGTTCATCGAAGAAGTGGTAGAGGCGCGCAAACCCAGAGGACAGCAATGTAATATAACAAGCACGATCCATGTTACAATATAGTCAAAGAATTCCTTTCATATATCCGCAGGTGACACGTTCCAAAGATGGAAACACGACGGAAATGATGATGGCGGCTGATTGTGTACATACTCCTTGCAAAGAAACAAAATTTCAAAAGTTCCACAAACATCAAGTCAATCTGCCGACGAAATATTGGGATGCATAGGCAGTACACTCGTGTTAGAAAGGAAGTGCACAAGTCGCGCAAAATTATTAAATATTAATTTTAAAATTCCTTCAACATCCTCCATGTCGAAGAACGCCCTCCCATATCTTATGGACCCGATCGCGTTACTCAACCCGAGGCGATAAACGTATCGAACCATAAAAAAAATCTATTTCCAATGATCGTTTGAGCTGTAATATTTTTTAAGTAACCTGTACCAATAAAATGAAATAGCGGGAGTAGAGAGGCATCGGCGCGATCCTGAAACAACTATACTTATCAGGGATCGTGCCTCGCAGCTCTGACGGTGCTTGGTTTGAGTCCCGCTTCTGTAATTACTATCTTCTCGTACCCTTCTACTCCAGTTCAAACGAAAATCCAGATCCCTTCTTGGTATCATCAGTCAAGACCGCTGACCTTTCCTTCAATCTAATTATTAATGCGATTCAGTTGGTATAAAAGACTCCTAATAGTGCAGCCATAGTTAATTGCGGTTACTATACACAATGTTCTATATACAACTATTATAACTCAACTCTGCCAATACTCGTTATCATAAACATTTTTCAAACAACTTCATTCATCGAACCTGCCAACAATATACTGTAATGGTGGAAGACTGGAAGGATCTTTGTAGTATAAAGCTGAAGAGGATTGCTTCTCAGTTGTATTAGACATGTACCTATATTAATTTTGATGATCCGTGGATATAGCTATGATACCGTTATTCTAGTCAACTAAGCTTAAACTTGCAGACTTCAGATGGCTTCTCCAGGCGTAACGAGTGTCTGACTGTCATTCTATTTTTCTTCGTCGAGATAAAGTCGTTGAACAATAATAAACAATGCGTGAAATGACAAGTACAGTAGGCAACGGCATTTCGCGAGATCTTATCATTGCGCTAGCAAGTGCAATCAATCATTCGAACTGGATAAAATATAAAATACGAGGTACGGTCAATGTGTTTGCCGTTTTATTTATTTGCTCGGTCATGCAAGCCCACGCTACGAATTAACGTATTTTTTGCACGCGACCAGATGACGGGTTGATTACGTGCGGCCAGGCTTTCATATCGGGCTATAGGTATTCTAAGCCTTAGGAAAATTTAATGGCTGTTATTAAGGGCAAAAGGAATGGCCGTAAAAGCTTTACTGTCGCATTTTCCAAGTTCGTGTCATTACACGTCTTACGTTAAAAGAGAATTAATACATTTCATGCAATTGAAAATTAATCGAGCTCTTGTGCTTATTACACTTATTAACAGACGTGAATTATTTTTCTAATTAAAAAAATCTGTCCATCTGGAAAGTGATAAAAGTTTAATGGTAAATGGTCATGTATCGATTTCGGTGATAATCAAAGATAATGTCTACCACCTAAGCAGATCCAATGTCTACGACTTGCTGGTTCGAAATATTCATGGACCATAATGATGGCTTCTGTCCCATTTGATGGATGGGATTCACGATATCTTGTATCATGGCTACCACTTGCTTATTAAACTGTTTGGTATTTCTTGTGGACGCGTAACAAGCAGAAATACGTGTGGGAGCCAGAACGGTAAGATCGATGCTCGTCGTGCTTTGCCCGGCCAATACTTTTAATAAGTGTCATCCGCTACCAAAGTAGCTACACCAACCTCATTATAAATCGCTACTGTGCACTCTTCGTGTTTCTTCGCGTGTCTCTCTATGCTTCGACAAAAAATATATCTGATTCACAGCTTTGGCCCACGAAGTAACATGGTGGCTGTCCAGAAATCAGATGGAATTTAATATGCGATAGAAATCGATGCCAGTTGACGTATATCTTCTAACCCCGTAAGCCATATTTTTCATACGAAATTATTAAAAGCTTTATACATCAACTTGTATACAAATCGTATCGACTGACATTTAAACTGTGGTTCCTCATTTTGGCAGAACAATATATTATTCTGCAGTGCTCGCTATAAGGTTTCCTTTACTGTTATATATATTTTCTGGTTAATCCGTCACACTAATGTACGTAACCATAGCAGATATTTAATTTGTTGCATACATTCTAGTTCCAACATACGAAATCATATTGAGCAAGAACCAATCATGTGGATCTTTCTAAGAAAACATATGTTACAAGCACTAGAAGCGTTTTCTCTGGCCACCCTGTATGAAATGAATAGTTGCGCGATCCGCGAACACAACAGATCGCTACGTTATTATTTTCGCCAGTTATCAAATTAGATGTTGGCTTAACGGGTACGTAGGGTATTTCTTCACTATATACTAACTCATAGGCGTACGCAACTATTACTACTATATCAGGAGTTTTCGAAGATAAGTTATGCCGTTACTTTTGATACGCTTTATGCAAAACTGTATTTTCAATAGTACATCCTATGGTAAATGGATAGATCAACCGTATTTTTCTAATTTCCATCATTCGTAATAAAATATAGGAGAATCATTGAAATGTACAAGACAGTTCATATGCCTCTGTAGATTCGACACCGTTGCGGCAGACCGTTCCGCTTCTAAAGGCAAATTCGAATGATCAGAATGGAAGTCCTATAATCAGTCGACATGTTTTATGTCGCGTTTGCATAAACGCGTTGGACGAGGGTCAATTTGCAGGGTTTATATTATAAATTATTGACGCCCGCGCGGACCGATCGGCATAGGCAGCGAGAATCGCTCGGGGGTTGTAAGGATTACGCCCATGGGCTTCTCTAGACGTATAGAAGTACATCCCAACGATTACGGCTTACTTGTTACTACCTACAACGTACTTACGTTACTTTTAAAACTGTTTATTACTGTGATTACCAGCGCATAATGCAGCGACCGAGGGTTCTACAATTTATTATTGAATTGCTATAATGCAGTTATCGCTCGTTCGTAGCTCGCTAGAAAACTACGGGTAGTAACGCAGCGTTTGCTTCGGATACTTGATAGTTTAATATGAAGAGAAAAAAACATTTGACTCAAGAAATGTCAATTTTTTTATAATTATACAATCCATACTTGTCTATGTATACTATAGTTAGACGAAGAAATAATATTTGTACTTATATATGAAAAGATGTATTCAAATAACTATAGTAATTTTCCTTGAAAATGTATATACTTTTTTGTGTACAAAAAGTTTATTTTTTATTTATTAAATTTTCGATTACGTATGGTCGCAGTATTGTAGTAAACTGATAAAACGCGTTATGTAACAACACATGACGTATATATTTTTCTAGCTGGAATATTTTTTATTCGAGTATATCTAATAGATTGTTTAAGAAAAGAATTTTTCCTATAATGTGAAACGCGGAAGAGGATGCCTAAGGCAGCAACTGCAATGCACACTACTTGGGTATCAAATAAAATGACCGGTCTAGTCTTTATTATCCATCTATTCGCCGCTATTCATTGTTCTTTTCATGCGTGATTAACTGAACTAAGCTTTCTCTAAACTGTTGTGAAAGATTTTCAGCTGGATTATTATAGAGAAGTTTATATGGTTAATGCTTTTTCAATAGATAATTATTTAATAAGTTTTTGCAAAATTTTTTATTATTATAATATTAACCCTTTACACTCTACTGGTTGCGCTACGACGACATATACACAGTTATTATTTACCCATAAAATGATCCTTAGCTTTTGTAAAATAATTCAAACTGTGTATCATTAAGATCATCATTTCGTACAGCCTCTGAAATATGTATGTATAATATGTGCGTAAGAATCGGCTTGAAATCAGTTGCCATGGAGGTTCAATAGCTTTCATGTAGTCTGTAAGATAGAACAAATTTGAAGAATTATTAGAATGTTAATTATTAATAATAGTAGATTGAGAATATTATAATTAAGTAAACATAACAGAAACATCGGTGGAAAGTAATAGAATAAGGAGGAAATGTATGTGTTCATTCAAGTTATATAAACTGTCAAGTAACCTCTCAAGTAAACAACTTGCATTTGGTAAATTAATTGTATTTTTTTTTCTGATTGAAATATAAAATTCTTTTTTAATACTATTATAGGTTTTTTTTAATTAGAATTATATATGCAAGTTTAGTTTATGAAAATCATTGTTTCATGAAATTGTAAAAATGATAGTTGACTTGTGTCATTTACGTTAATGTTTTATTGCAGAATATTGTTCCTTGTGGATTATGTTATACATATAATGGAATCAGAATATAGTGTGTACTATAATACAATATAAAGAATACAAGATGCAGCACAATCTACCAATAACTGCAGTCCATTTGGATTCCTCGAGTGCTATAAAAATCACAATGGGTGGCTCAATGTTTCAAGAAAGGTCATTAATGGGACGACCTGATGTGTGGCATAAGATACAAATTCTACGGGGTGCAAAGTATGAGAAGGAGCACGTTTTGAAACTTATATTAAATACTGTGGAGCCAGCAGATTTAATACCCGTGGCGTATCAATTCAGTGGAGAAGATACTTACTTTATTGCACGCAATTGTGGCCCTGCTTTGGACAAGCTATGTAGATGTAACTTAATTATAAATGATCCATATGGAGATCCTTTGGTTCTCTCAATAGTTCTAGCATTTGCATCAATTCATGATCTCAAAGTTAACATGCAATCATTAGTGCTTGCTGCATTGAACAAGAGATACAATTCAAAAAAGAAAAGTTTACATTTGGATTGTTTCCACAATGACAAGAATTTATCTAAAACAGTATATTGTCCACTATCCCAGTTAAGGACATTCAGTTATGTACTAAAGGTAGCAAAGAATGCACTGTCTACATTTGAGCATTTAAATCTGCAACGGAATGAGCTCTTCAGTTTATCAGCTATCGAGAGTTCCAATCTAACTTTTTTAAAATCATTGGATTTGCGATATAATAATCTAATGGGAATGGAGACATTAACACCTCTGAAAAGTCTCGCAATAACAGAGCTCTGGCTAGATGGAAATCCACTCTGTGAGAATTATTCGAGTCCTATCCAGTATATAGAATCTGCCAGAAAATACTGTCCGCAAATGACAAAATTAGATGGTATATCTACAGGAGCACCAGGAATGCCACTGACATACAATAGCTATTTCAAAAACTGGAAAATGAGGAAGCTCGTCAACCAGTTTATCAAACACTTCTTTACGCTTTATGATCAAGAAGACAGAACTGTTCTTCGAGGACTGTATCACAAAGATGCTCTTTATTCAACGACGCTTGGAGGTTCTTCAACCATAGCTAGCAAAAGTAATATAAGCCAATTTATATCAGATAATAGGAATCTACTGAAGCTGACAGACTTTGCTAAAAGTCATCAACTACTCTTTCGAGGACCTGATGATATTGTTGAAGCCTTGAAGAAACTTCCACGTTCACAACACGACAAAGCGTCTTTTCGTTGTGATCTAATACATAACAATGAACTGTGTCTAGTGGTAATAGTTGAAGGCGTATTTAAAGAAGCCAATATAAATTCTCGAGTCTTTTCGTTTAATAGAACATTCGTATTGATAGCGGGAGAGGATAATGAGTACAATATCGTTAATGAGCAGTACCATGTTGATCAGGCACTGACGCAAGAGTTTAGTGAAATTTCTGAAGAGCAAAATAGCGAAAATGAATATCAAGTAATATGTTTCAGTCCTAAGGAACAAGATAAAATGATTGAAACTTTGCATAATATCACTACAATGAATAATGATTGGTGTCGTAAATTTTTGGAAGCAACTTGTTGGGATATAAAGAAGTCTATTACCAATTTCATGGATCAATACCGATCATTTGCCATACCTGTTGAAGCTTTCTGTAAATAATTTTGAAAGAAAACGAAAAGAAGAGTGCGATTTGTAAAAGTACAAATTACAATTCATTATTATATGGAACCTACGGCTGGAGTATAATTAAAAGTATTCATTCGGCTTAGAAATTACGAATACTGTGTATTATATTATTTTTTATAATTTCTTATGAAAATAAAGCATCATAGAAGTTTGACCGGATTTCATATTTTTTGTAGATACTTCTGGAGATAATCTGTTAGATATCAGATAAACGTAGATAAATTTAACCACGTGACTAAAGAGCGTCATCACATGTATCCAACATGTATGTGATTCTTTGTTTATAGTGCTGAACATGGGAAATGTGTCAACTTTCAGTTTCAAAGGTTATTTTAAATTTATAAATTATTATTCAAACGTACGATAATTTTGTGTAAGTATACCTTATTATGAAATGTGTTACAGATATCGATTTCTTTACAGATTTCATTTTTAACCTATCGGACCTTGAAAATGGACTAATATGATGTAAATATAAAAAACTTTGTAGATTTGCAATATAGTGACGTTATTCTGAATGACAAATGCAAGAAAGTTTCATGTTAAGAAAAAAGTACAACAAATATATTAATAAACAATGACCAGTATAATATTGGGAAATAGAACGTCATGGGAGCCTCTGCGACTTACCCATTTGAAGCCATCTTTCAACAGTAATGATCTCGCTTTAGCATCTCGTCAGGATGTCTGGCATAAATTTATAGTATTTGATGCTGGGAAATATGACAAAGAAGAAGTACTTATTGCAATAATATCAGCATGTGATCCTGAAGTGCTATTACCTGTTATGTACAAAGTGGAAAACAATGACAAGGGAACGTTTCTGACTCAATGCACCTCTGGTGCGATAGAAAATTTGGTAAAACAAAATTTGTCTGTGACACTGAAGACAGGACAAATTTTAAAAATTGATATAGTTTTGGGTTTCCTTGGTATGCAAGATCTACATTTAAATCCACATAAAACAATAGCACAAACGCTACACTATAAATACGAACCGGTGAAGAAAATATTAAACCTTGATGATTTCCAAAATGAAAAGTCATTGGGGTCAATATATTGTCCAATATCAGTACCCCGAGTTCTCCTTTTTGTATTGCGTTGTGCAAAGGTAGGTATTCTAGGCATCATAAGAGAAACTCGATTGCCTATTCGAGAACTAAGTCTACGATGGAATGGTATAGCAGGCATTACAATCTTTGAAAAGTTTTTCAACTACCACCTGACCAAACTAGATCTACGTCATAACCAAATTACAGACATTAATTCCCTACGTTATTTTTCGGAATTTAAAATAACGGAACTCTGGCTGGATGGGAATCCACTATGCACAAAATATACTTCACCAGAAGATTATATACGAGGCATAAGAAATGTATTTCCTCATTTACAAAAGCTAGATGGGATCTTAATCGGTGTACAAAGGAAGCTTGTACCAATAATGCAAAGTAATTATTTGGGAGATTCCTCGAGATTCGGTCTGATAAAACAATTTGTGCGACATTTCTTTGCTCTATATGATCAGGATGATAGAATAGTCATGAAAGGGCTTTACGATAAAAATGCGTTTTACTCAATGACTTTGGGAAGTGGAGCTAACTATAATCACAAGCAAATAGCTAAAGTATTTTTCAATAACAGAAATTTACTGAAATTCGTGGATTATGCTAAATGCCATGAATTTTTATTACAAGGACCAGAGGAAGTTATTTCAATGATTAGAAAGCAACCGCCGACTACACATCATCTTGGAACCTTTCATGTTGACTTATTACATTATGGAGAAAATCATATTGCTATCGCTGTACAAGGAGTGTTTCATTTTAAAGATTTTATTCTTCCACTTATGACGTTTAATAGAACATTTATTTTAGTTGCCAAACCCGATAACGAATACAATATTATCAATGATCAATGTCATATTGATATTGCACCACCAAATGTTACCGGACTAGATAACAATTCCACGAAATTGGAATCAAGAGAAGCACCTAAAATTTCGCCCACTGTGTTAAGCCCTTCCGAAAAGGATCAGTTGCTTGGATTTTTACATGAATTGACCACTATGAATATAACATATTGTCAAAAATGTCTTGAAAACGCCAGATGGGATATTCGTGTTGCAATTAATACTTTTATGAAAGCTTATACAGTTAATGATGTTCCGCCCGAGGCCTTTAAATAATTCAATGGATTACACGTATAATTAATAGATATAAGGTAATCTGTGCCAAAAAATTGATTAAATTATTAATAAAATGCATTTTATAATACTGACATTTTGTATAAATATTTTGCTTTATCAAGAGAAATACTGATGTAAGTAAATATGTACAAATATATACATAAGTCGCATTATGACAAACGTATTTTTTTATTTTCCATGTTGTAGCACTTATGAGTATGTGTATTTTACAATTAACAACCCTGTTGAATGTTTAATAGTGAAATACTCTTATTAATATGAGGGATGGTGTTTACATTTGAATTCACTCCAAGTTCAAAGACCTTTTGCATCAACGGTAAAGCGTGTTCTGAAAAAATACAATATATTTTAGAAAATATATAATAATCCGGTATAAACATCCGGTTAATAAGAACATTTCCGGGTTGAAGAATTACCTTGCATGCACAAAACCATGTCTGGTAACCTATCAAGAGCTGACATGAGAACATCTGCTCTAGGACTATCAAGACATCTTTGAAAAGCAGATAGTATATTAAGATTAGGTACAGGTCGGTGCTTCAAAGCCCTGGCAAGCAATGTATGAGCCAATGTCCGTATATTGCCTTGTGGAGACATAAGTAATTCAGCAATATTATCCGTCACAGGTTCCAATACAGAAGGCTTACGTGATGACAAGTGTTCAATTTCTTGAAGGGCCAAGAATACATCTATCAGAATTGAAGAAAATGGATAAGTTGAGAATTTTTAGAAAATAAATATTAATAATAATCATGAATATACCTTCACCATGAAGCTTACTAAGCGTAGCAAGTAATGCTGGCCAATGTTGTGGCACAATGGGTTCCGGAGGTGGAGGTGTAGGAGCCACTGTGACTAATACTTCTTCGCCGTCCTCACCTTCTCTAGGAACGGGAATTCCTGACATCAGAGTCCGTAAACTTATTAAACCAGGATGTTGCATCTGCAACTCACTGTTAATAGGAGAACGATTTAATTATTTTGCACGTGTACATAAGGTACTTTGTCACGTTAGGTATGATCACTTACTGAAGCACATTGGCATGTTTCTGTAGATATTTTAAAGCTCTCTGTGCGGCATGAGAGATATAAGCTTGCAGCAAACTCACAAATCTATTCAAAAGTGGCACCAGCTCCTTTATCGGCCCATAATTATGGAAGCACTGAAAATAATTCTCCAAGGTGTCCTCTAAGGACATTTTGTGTTCCTCGTTAAATAAATGAGGCTGCAGCAATTCCAACAGTCCCATGACTTGTACAAAAAGATGTAAATGAAATCCAGATCTAAATTGGCTAAACTCTACATAAGATCTACCCTTCAGGGATGAGGATAGCATAGGAAGTTGACGTAAAACGAGAATAGGATGCACTGCAGCCATTTTCCTAGCGCATAATTCAAACTCCTGAGATTTGGAATGCCAAGACTTTTGTCGAGGCGTTGCTGCTAAAGCAGTCAATAAGAAATGACTCATACAATCCAATACAGAACCTGTCCAGTCAGTGAGTTTTGCACCAGCAAGAAATTTTTTCGTTTGAGATGTATCCAGATAGCATATTACTTTAGGTACTTTCATGTACATATGCAGAAGAAATTGTTGTGCCATATCTGCATGTACGCTAAACAAAAATAATAAATTTATACAAATTCTTCAAACTGCTATAATATTTTAAGTTGCATTATTATTTAATTATTTTCTTACTTGTTATTGTCCATCATTTGTACTGCTAAATATTTAACAACGCTAGATGTGAGTTTGTCCTCCATAGATATGCAATGTAATAATAAATCCAACCGCGATTCCATTTGTGTAAGAGCAACATTTCTGCCCCGACAATTACAAATAGTTACGCCTTCAGTTACCAAATACGCAATGAGATTTAATAGCTGCTGCTCAGACAGAAGTAAAATATTTTCCGGCACGTAATGTTTCGGGGTAAATTTATCTCGTCCTTGCCAAAGTTTCGGATTACATGTCAAAGCCCACAGAAAATCTAAGACAGCGGTAGGATCGTACCTGTAAAGTAATTCTTATAAATATATTATGCAATATTCCAATGATACAGACACGTTTTACTTGAATACTCACTCATGGTCACATTTATCTAATAAATGACCTACGCATTTATATAAAGTAGCCCAGCTTGCTCTGTGCGTTAGCAGCGTCAAAAAATATGGTCTGCACGAATGAGAACTAACAATACTTTCATCGATTTTTATATGAGTTTTCGTTTTTCCAAACAAAAGTTTCATCTGTAGATTAGGGCAAGTTCCAATTAGTTCTGGTTCCACAGAAGCCAGCCAGTCTATCAATAAACCTGTCCTATGTTTCACAACACCTTCATTACTATCAGATACCAACAACTTTGCCATTGCTTCTACCAGAACATCATTTTTCTGGTATTTAAGAGAAACATCCAGCAACTTTCGACCCACTCTTTCCAAGTTCAGAGAATCCGTGTTCTCCAAAATTGCCTGTGGCTCGCGATTCTGTGTTAAGACAACCAGTTCCTTTCGCTTTTGAACTTTCGTCAAATGCATATTAGCAAAGTCTCTAAGGATCGATAACACCGGTGCTTTCACATCACCAATTAATGATATTAAGTTTAAGCACATGTTTCTTCCAAGTTCTACAACTTGTTTCGAAGTTGATGGTTTCTTCAAAGGCAGTAAAATGACTCGCATAAGAGTGCAAGAGTATTGGGGCATATGCACTAGAGAAGCCAAAAACTGTTTAACTTGCATTGAACTTAAGACGCTGCAAATGTGTTGAATCGCCAGAACAACAGCACCGCTTTCTTTTGCAGATTTTTGCAAATCCTTTGCGAGAGTCTTATGCAATCGGCGATAGGCATCCATTTTTTGATTCATTGGTATATTTTCAATAAACAATCTGTTAATAAGATGTGGAACATCTGTCTTTACCGAGCACTGTATCACGGATTGTTTTTGTACCATAGCAGTCGGTGGTAGAGTCTCTTGAAGTTTTCCTACAACTAGTGGATTTTCATCCGGCAACTGTGGTTCCAGCAATTGTAAAACTTGTACAAATACTAAACCACCAGATGCACCACGTCGATGTTGCACCTTAACCAATTGAGCCATGTAAGTTTTATCCAGAACAGCTTCCCCCACTGAAGCAGGATCAATTTGTACAGCCCCGTCTAGCGTATGTAATAATTTGCTCATTGAGCAAACAGGTATACCGAAACTTTGAATAAACAATACCAATTGTTGTGGTTCCAAATCTTTTAAAGCTGCATCAACCAATCTGGGAACATTGCTTCTTATCATTCTCAGCTTTAACCAGTCAGGTATTAAGAGAGCTTCCTCGCTAGTGTCCACGAGAAATGCTTTCGGCGGGTCAGCGTTTTCAGGAAACCATGTTTCTAGTAGCTCATTAAACAATTCCTCGTCATTTGAAGAGTCATATGTCAATAAAATGATCATAGCGTGAACAGCTAGTATATGCATTGTACATTCCTCTCCAGTACTCCATTGCAGTAAAATTTGATCCTGACTCTCAGACCACGTAAAACCCTCTCCTCTAGGAGCACGTACTTTTTGAAGATAATTACAAAATATTACCATAAACGCGTGCAATGTCTGCTTCGCTAGTTGTGATTCGTTATCAGGCTGGGGAAGTATAGCAGCGATAATGGTACTGCGTTCTACTACTAATTGAGAAATCTCATTCGATAGATCAATCAAGTCAGGAAGATCGTCATCGAGACTATGAGCAGCAAGGTAAAAGATATAAGCGCGAATTAGATCTGGAGAGTTCTCTATTTGACAAGCACTACGCAGAGCAGTAGAAACCATTGAACGTACTGAGATGAAATGAGGAATAGTTGGTAATTTTCGGAGGAGCCAGACTTCTCTAAAATAAAATGTATCACAGTTATTACATAGTGACACGTTATATGACTTGAAAAAAATAATATACATACCTATCATTCTCTCCTTCTACTTCCATACTTTCATCTTCAAGAGGAATCGGTCCAAGAACCATTTTTAATCCAGCTATCGCTTGAATTCTACTACTGCTTTGCTGACAGCTCAATCTTCTCATGAAGTACTCTAACACTTCAAAAGCACGATGATGATCTTGGTTCGGATCGGTTAGCAGTGTCTGAAGATGGGCAAGTAATTGCTGTGTTCTGGGTTGTTTCTCAACAGCTTGAGGAGTAGTTGACAATAAAAATTCACACAGACACTGAACTGGCAACTGACTAAGAGCGCTTTCGCTATTTTGCACAAGATCTGCTAGCCACGGCATACTCTGGGATGAACTTTGCTGTTGCCTTTGAATAATGTCCAATAAGAAATCAGGTTTTCTAGAGCGACAAAGTAGATGTCCAAGTCGATGGGAAACGTTCAAAGCTTGAATTTGCTCCAAAACAGCTGGTGGAGGTCTTCTAGCAATACCAGTTGGGTCCATAGTTATCAGTTGGCAAAGCAACAAACTATTTTGTTCAGATATTTGCATCCTAGTAGATGCTGCTGCAAGATGAGTTTCGTACTCAAGTATTTCTTGTTTTTCTATTGCCTCAACTTGCATTTCCTTTGCTCGCTCTTGTTCAATTACCTCAGGCAGAGCCATGGTAGGAGGTGGATACGAGAAATGATTTGTAATACACATTTCCATGAGGGTGCTCAAGATAGGATATCTTTTCCATGCAAATGCACCAATTGTAGAAGGATTGTGCGCTGCTAACATTAACACCATTATCCATCCTTTCCAATATAAATTTGATATCGCCAAACTTGGAGGTACATAATCTGTCGGTATATTGATAGACCCAGGAGGCTGATATACACTGAGATTGAAAATAAGTTCAATCATTTCTATTTTATCAGCTTGCAACATGGGGAAGTTTTCTGATGAAACAGCTGCTGCCCTTCGTATTAATTGATCAGTAAGCTCTAATGTCTCAGAATGGGTGATACCATTGTCTTTAGAATATCCTATTAGGAGCAATCTAAAAAGTGTAGTCTGTAATAATGGCACTTCGGACACCAAACGCATAAAGAGTACTCTTTCCGATTCAGCAGGCCAATTGTCCAGTTTGTAATATTGCTCAGGAGATTCTAACAATAAAATCTTGTGCAATGCATGAAGCAACTCATTCCTTCCAATCCCATACATTTGCTGGGCCACGTTTTGAAGCCACGTCACAGCCTCGTGTTGTAAATTGGCAACTAAATTTTGAAATTGATGTAAAAAAGCTACATCCTTTTTGTCACCTCGCTGTACTAGTAAAGCAGCTTCCTTAACTTGTGGACTTATCGCTAAGAACATACAGAGGCACAATAGATCAGTTATCGACATAAACACTCGCTCTTTGAACTCAAAATTGAGTAACTGCTGAGTTATATCCTGTCTATTCGACATTAACGTTCGCGCCAAGGCCATCAAATTGATATCGTGCCGGCAAACACGTACAATTTCCCTCAATAGTGCACGCAATGGTCTTAAATAATCCTCACGGTTCATTAGCAGATCTTGGAATATTTCTGCGAGCAATTTAGCCGCTGGTTCTGGCGAGGTTTGAAACATAACTGCTATCATCGGCATATTATTTGGATTCCTTGCGTTTGACAATTCATTATAAATTGTGTGCTTTAAAATCGTCGAGAGATTTTCTGGATGCAAACCGATTAGTTCCTTCACTCCATTTAGATACAAGTTGATTACCGCTTTGGTTTTGAGTCTCATCTTGACCAACTGACTTATCACTTCAACGTCTCTTTGGGTATGTGTAGTGCAATTATAGCAGACGTAACTAAGGAGTTCCTGAGCTGGTCTCATCAATTTGGGATTATGCAACCATACTTCTAATCTTGGAATGGCGATATTTCTAATCTCAACAAAACCGCATGCTGACGAGAGCAGTTTCAAAAAATTTCTCGTTATTGATTCGGGTTGTCTTCTATTTAGTTGTTCCTTTATAGCTTCTAATACTATCAGCTCAATTACATCGAGACACTCTGCATATCTTGGCAATACTGGAAAATCAGATTTCTCCTTATCGCCAGAAAATTGTATAGTCGAAGTACCCGAGTCGTCATCTTCTAAGGTAGATGGACTGTGACAATCTCTTGGAGTCAAAACGGATAACTCTGGCTGTAGTACACTTTTTGGTGGTTGTCTTGTACCGAATCCAGTTAAAATATTATCGACAAAACCTTTGCATTCTTCATGATCAACCCAAACCCTCTCACCCAGTGCATCCTCAATATATAGCTGAATAAAATGAATACGAACGAATTATTATATCATAATTAATGATTTGTTTCTGTGATCAATTTAATATAGATAAATTTACCTTAACAAAGATGTCTGGCCAATTTTTCTTGTCATGGAAACCTCGCATCAGTAAATTCGCAGCAAGAACTGGCACCAGGGGATTCCCTTTGCTCTTGAAGTTATGGGATTGATCGCGCTTTAAAAGAGAAGACAGAGCGTGAAGGACGCAATCGTTGGAGAATATCGATGGACGAATCTTCGCCAAGTACATCAATCCCATGTAAATTAAAGTATCGGGTTTCCATCTTTGATTCTTGAGAGATTTGATGGCACCGCAAATTATGCCAACCACTTTGTCCCCTTCGTCGTTGTCACTTGCTTCAAGAACCATTGGAACAAGATCGACAGGATCGCAGTCTATCGCCACTACTTCCCATGCTTCTGCGTTTGATAATGGTGGTCGAGGATGAGAGATATGCGTTGCTAGTTTTGGCTTTTTTGCAGGAATTAATGACTGAAGTGCCGCTGGCGCTTCTTTCTTGCGGTCTGTACCTGAAAAAAAATCATAATGACATCACTTTAAATTAATTAATATTAAAAGGTGTTCCATTGATGAATTTCATTCAACGTCTCTTGGGCTAATGCTTTGTTATAGAAACTGAAGATTCGACGTACAAATTCATTTTTTTAAATATTTCTCACGAAGTCAATCCATTCCTTGCATTTGACATTAAAAGGGACGTTAGGCGACTAGTGAAATTCAAAAATTTGTAATATTTGCGAGATCCGCAGGTGAATTATAAAAGTAAATAGTCTAATGACCTAGACATACTTGATGAAATGACTTGTGTCTGACAATTAAATCATCACAATATTGGAGAATCGTCAAGCTGTCGTCTAGTGTATCATAAATTCTTTCAATGTGTAAACAATTTTGTGTAACAGAACAGTAGTAAGTATCTGTATAATGTAATATAATGTCATATTTTCAAAACAGAATATGCAAACTGATGTCCAACATATTTCTAAATTTATAGATACTAATCACAACATTATATACCTTCAGAGGGATTGTGGAAAATATAATATGGAACCAAACGCTTTGAATATTACAACTCTGTCAGTGTTGGCATTAAAATATAAACGAATAAGCGACTTGTTAAATGATGAGTTCAGAGAAAATTCTGATGAATCCGTTCTAACGAAGAAGTACACAGCCGCTACTTTACTAAATGATTTGAAAACAATGATTACTGGCATTCTAAGTCAAAATCTAATTGAGAATGATGTAAATCGACTAAAGGCTATGCTCGCCGTTATCCATTTGCATTTTGGAGACATTTCAAGAATTGCAGAACATAGTGCGACAGGCGTTCGACATTTACGTCAATGCTTAGAGATTATAAAACATAATGAAATGCTGCCTGAAGTAATACTCATTGCAGTCCAAGCGTTTCTCAAATTGAAAATGGTTCATTCGGATGTACACGAACAAATTTCTTATTTATGCAAAGCCGAGAGATTGTGTGATGATTACTTTTTGGCTAATAGAGATCATTTTACGGCTCCGATTAGTATTTTAAATTTATTTGGTATACACGAAGATATCGACACAATGGTAGTATTGCGACAAAATCAAATAAAAATTGCATTACTTCTCACGTCCTTGTATACAAAGCAACACGCTAAAATGAAGAGCGTGTTGGCGTTTCACGGTGGACTTAAAACTGCACTGAGTTTCGTGGATCCATTGAATATTCATGCCGTCATGCGGGCGGGCTTCTTCCACAATTATTTTACGGAAAATTGCGACAATGATTCCAGCTTCCTGATTCATAATAAAAATGCTGCTCTATGGATATTGGAGTATTATGGAACAGAATTGGAGATTATATACAGTATGGGATTTTTTACACAAGCAAAGGAAAAAAGATTTAGGTATATCCTAGAATGGATTAGTCATGGAATAACATTATTTTGTGTTACAACACATAGACTACCTCATATTATGTCTCAAACACAATGTATGTTATGTGCTAATCTCAAGCAGATAAAAATTGACAAAGTATACGTTGTTGCTATGATTATCATGGAAGCATCACTTAATATGAATCATTTTTTGCCTGAAGCCACTAAGATGTCCAGCAATAAAACTATGACGAAACTATCTCACGATTACCCCGATATTTGGACGGTGTTTCTAAATCTACAACAGTGGCTGAGAATTGCTAAAATGCAATGTAATTATAAAAAGCCATCATGCGACTACATCGCCATCATACTGAATTTCACACAGATAATGGCAGCTCTAACGATCTTTGAAGAAAACACAGAAAATAAAATTACAATACATAAAGAGAGAATCGAATGCTTTCTACACTTGGAGGAAATAGATTATCCAGAGGAAGTCCTGATCTATCGAACAGTTTGGCGTGAATTGGGATTAACTTACAACCAAATGTTAGAAATATTGGTAATAAGTAACGCATCTACGAATCCTATACCTGAAATTATTTTGTCAAAAATAAATGAATATGGAATGCAAGCTGTAGATTATTATGAAAAATATTTGAATACTTATATTGATGTCGAGAAGCAAAAAATGCCAGACAAATTTCCAGATGATTGTGTAACGTATATTTTAAAAGTATACTACTACTTAGGGAAACTTCATTTGACTTTATCAAAGTTTAATAAAAATCAAGAACATAAGAATAAATGGAAAAGTACTGAGGCATACAAAAGATTATTAGATTACTGTGCATATGATCCAGCTGTTGTAAAATTGATCAAAAATGAAATACCACTACGTGAAACATCTGATATTACAGAACCCAGTACTTCAAGCTGAAGTAATCAATTGATTGTTAAAATACATTGATATACTACATGGTTTATAACTTTGTATCACTATATGTACTTTTTTATAAGTATTTTAATTTTTAATTATGTAATATCATTATGAAATATTTCAGTGTATACAAAATATCATTATATTTCCATGACACTTTCATTGTAGGCTTTAAAAATATGTTATTCTCTTATACCATGTGCTATTATTGTGAAAAAATGAAAGAATAAAAAAAGGAGAAAAAATATTTAACTGTGTATAAATGAAAAATAACTTTACCAGGAGTAGAGGAACTTGGTCCTGGTTTGCCATGAATAACTCCTGGTCTTTTTGTTTCCGATGTTTCACCACGAGTACTTTTAGAACCAAGAGCAAACAGATCCGATGGATGTTGAGCAATTTTATTCTTTGCTCCACGACCAATTCCTGTTTTACCTCTGTCCATTTTTCCTTACTTCCCTAAACCTATAAATTTTTAATTATTAGTAATAATTCTAACCACAATGAAAACATTTTGGATCAAGAAATAATAAGAAACATGTATTAAGCATTGATAAATAACTTGTACAAATAGTACTTTGAACCATGTACTTTATAAATGCTAAATGCATTCAATTATAATTTTATAATGTTATAGTGTCAATCAATACCTCCAAGTGCCAGTTTTAATTTTAACCTATAGGATGCATAATCAATAGCTTCATAAAAACAGCTATCAATCCAGGAGTCATGCATACACAATCATTAATAACAGTAGGACACACTGATTACAGCTGCACCTGGAAGATACTACATGTAAAAAATGTTTATTAATATAAATAAAAAGGATTTACTGCACATTACTGTAATTACATTATATTATATATCGGAGAATGTAGATTGTTTGTATTCAATATACAGACGTATTTCTATATTTCAGTAATCCTGACAGAGCGTAATGGAGCATAGTTAGTTAAAGTCAGTACGCCATTGGTTCAGAAACGGTAGTAATATGATAGTAGCTGGTACCAACCAATAGGCGTGCACACTGTCTCCACTACCCTACGTTCTTGACACTTCTCAAGAAAAGCTAGGTCGAGACTGCAGTGAAGAAGAAGCAGAAGTGAATTCTGTCAAAAAAATGTCAGGGATGGTAAGTTTATTAATGAAATAAAAGCTAAGAATCTACAAAAAGTAATTCTACATTCATGCACTTGTATTATAAAGTTTGTGACAATTATAAATAAAGTTAAGGCGTATCCCTACGGAATACTGTCAGTGAATCGATATTTTTTCTGCAGGCCTGTCACATATCTCATTCAGTATAAACTATAATATAATTAATTTTATAATATAAATTTATTTGCTTATTACTTTTTTATAGAGGATGCGAGCATCAAAATGTCCTACGGACGAGCTCAGTCTCTCCAATTGCGCCGTCATCAATCGTGATGACTTTCCAGATGATGTTAAGTGAGTACTTAGTATTATACTTTCAAAATTTACAAAGATAGGTAGTTTATTATTTTTATACTTTTTAAATTGATTTTTACTATTACATATTTATTTTTTATTTATTAAATTCTTTATGCAAATCATTAAAATTTAGTGACTATCACACTGATGTAATCATTATTTAAGTTTCAAATGAATTACATATACTATTACATCTTTTTTAACATAATATATATTTCTCTGTGTTTCCTTCAGACATATTGAGGTGATCACTGGTCCAAATCAACACTTTGTGTTTACCGTAAAAGCGCACCCAGATATAGCCAGAGGATCAGTTGGATTTAGTTTGCCCCAAAGAAAATGGGCAATGCTGTCTCTCAATCAAGATATTGAAGTACGACCATATCATTTTGACCCTACATCTAGCTCAGAGTTTCTTTGTACCATTGTATTGGAAGCTGATTTTTTGCAAAAAAGAGTGTGAGCACTTATTTAAACGTTCAAAAATCCAATGTTAATAGATTGCTATAAAAAAAAATTAATTTCAGAACCACATTAGAGCCATATGACACAGAACAGATGGCTAAAGAATTTCTACTACAATTCTCAGGGCAAGCATTCACCATAGGGCAGCAGTTAGCATTTCAGTTTCAAGACAAAAAGATGCTTGGCTTAGTTGTCAAAAATTTGGAAGCTGTTGATATTTCAGCCCTTAAATCAGGACAAGATAGTACTCCAAGAAAAACGCGTATGGGGCGCTGTTTGGGCGATACCGTGATACAATTTGAAAAAGCCGAAAATTCAAGTTTGAATTTAGTTGGAGCTGCTAAAGGAAAAATTGTTCGTCAATCAATTATCAATCCTGACTGGAACTTTGAAAAAATGGGTATTGGTGGTCTGGACAAAGAATTTAGTTCCATCTTTAGAAGAGCTTTCGCCTCTCGAGTTCTTCCACCAGAAATAGCCGTCCAGCTCGGATGCAAGCACGTCAAGGGTATTTTGCTATATGGGCCACCAGGAACTGGAAAAACTCTACTGGCTAGGCAAATTGGCACTATGTTAAATGCAAGAGAGCCTAAAATTGTAAATGGCCCTCAAGTCTTAGATAAGTATGTGGGTGAAAGTGAAGCTAACATTAGAAGACTCTTTGCAGATGCAGAGGAAGAAGAAAAAAGGGTTGGTTTTAACACTTGATGCAAACATTGTATTTCATTTTATAATTTTATATACAAAAATTACAAACTTTTTAGCTTGGACCGAACAGTGGATTACATATTATCATATTTGATGAGATCGATGCTATTTGTAAAGCAAGAGGTAGCGTGGGTGGGAACACGGGAGTTCATGATACCGTTGTTAATCAATTACTGTCAAAGATCGATGGTGTTGAACAACTGAATAATATTCTAATCATTGGAATGACTAATAGAAGAGACATGATTGATGAAGCCTTACTACGTCCTGGCAGATTGGAAGTAAGTACCATGCAAAAGCTGTCATGCCCGATTTATCATTTTACTTATACGACACTATTATTATTTACTGATTCCATTATGAATAGGTACAATTAGAAATTAGTCTACCAGATGAAGATGGAAGATTCCAAATTCTCAACATTCATACATCCAGAATGAGAGATTATAAAAAGATTGCTCCGGATGTTGATCTAAAGGAATTAGCAGTATTAACGAAGAATTTTAGTGGTGCTGAATTAGAAGGTCTTGTAAGGGCTGCTCAAAGTACTGCTATAAATAGACTTATTAAAGTCTCAAATAAAGTGGAAGTAGATCCTAGTGCTATGGAGAAACTTCTAGTTTGCAAGAGCGACTTCGTACACGCATTAGAAAATGATGTCAAACCCGTAAGTAGTTTAATTTTATCTCATATAATCTTCCCATATTAGAATACAACGCTGAGCGTTACATTTTGTTCTGCGTATTCTTATAGGCCTTTGGAGCCAGTGCTGAAGCATTGGATTATATTCTTGAACGTGGTATTATAAATTGGGGCAAGCCTGTGGCAGAGATTCTATCAGCCGGTGATGTCTATATTCAGGAAGTTCGAGATGGAGAAGGTTCAAATCTTGTATCTGTACTATTGGAAGGTCCGCCGCATAGTGGAAAAACTTCTCTTGCTGCACAGATTGCCAAAAATTCGAGCTTTCCATTCGTTAAGATTTGTACACCGGAAGACATGGTTGGGTTTACAGAATCTGCTAAAAGCTTATCAATACGTAAAGTAAGATGTTACTTCTGTGTACACTCTTATATTCAATTTAAAAAATGTCAAACTATGGTTGCTTATAATATTTGAGGTTTTCAGGTATTCGATGATGCATATCGCTCCCAGCTCAGCTGCATTGTAGTTGATAATATTGAACGATTACTAGATTATGGTCCAATTGGTCCACGGTACTCAAATTTGACACTACAAGCACTGCTAGTCCTGTTGCAGAAAAAACCACCACCTCGTCGCAAACTCTTAATCCTTGGTACTACTAGTTCCAGGTATTGAAATATTTCATTTATTAGTATTGATCACTAATAAATAGATAGATTTATACGAGAAAATGCCTCTCTTCTCACAGACAAGTGTTGGAGGATATGGGAATGCTGTCAGCTTTTCAAAAAAAGCTCCACGTACCCAACTTGTCAAGTCCTGATCATCTTCTATCTGTACTGGAGGAAGTAGATCTCTTCTCGAAGGAAGAAATATCTTATATCCACTCAAAAACAAAGGGCAAACGGTATGCGATTCATACTTTAATATGATTTGCCGCAACACCTTTGTTACAGGTGAAATAAAAATACCATACTTGTGAATTACATTTATGTTGTAGTATTTTCATCGGAATCAAACAACTACTGTCTCTGATTGACACGGCACGTCAAATCGAGCCACGTTACAGAATACCGAAGTTCCTCTCCGCATTAGAAGAGGAAGGTGGATTAGAATGAAAGGTATTTCATTAAGAAATCTAGTTATTTCTGTAGTGATTATGTTATAGTCAATATTTCTCATTAGCGAGACATAGAGAATTTAGGCAATTAGATAAAATGCCTTCTATATTTAGAATTACAGTATTGACTAAACCGTGCATATAATCAATGTACAAAACGTCGATATTTATTTAATTTACTAAGATTCCATTCAGGGATGAGATAACATTTACGAAAATTGATTCAATATATCCAAAGCTTCAGTAGTAAATGCTGAGAAAAAAATATCTTGATGTTATTATATGAATATTGCTAATTTTATCCTGGCATTTTATTGACTTATAGTGAGACGAATATATTAACAAGTCTTCGAATGCTATAAAAAAATATGGTATATTGTTAAACTTTTTGTTTCTATCAGAAGCTTAAGTATTTCTCAAGTATATGTTATTGCTGCTCTTCAAGTATAACTTGTTTTACATTCCTTAAAAGAGAAATCTATTCACTGTTCATTGAGTGAAACTAGTCAATTTCGCTGTAAAAAAAAACTAGAGAAACTTATTTAATTTCATAATTGCATTTAAAAGTATTATAATATAGTTTGCGATAGTATAAGAGTAAAACTGTACTCTCTTCAATGAGTACATTTTATAGTAATAACTACATAAAGGGATCTCAGTGCGTGCAATGAACGTAGGAGCCGGATCATTAATAATTATATGATCTGATGCAGCTGTAGTAAAAAAAGACATAACGAAAATGACTTTTCTTTTCGCAGTACGTAATTAAAGTAATGAACATACTCAGATGAATTTCCGAGAAAAAAAAGTTGACCTATGTAAAGCAGTTCATATATTATTGTAACGTGCATAATGCTGCCCACGCTTTTAAATGTATTTAAAAGATATTATCTGTGTAAAAAAAAAAATAAATTGTCAAACGTATAATATCGTGTATGGATTTATTTGTGTAGTTCATTCTATTTTGTATAGTGGGAAGGAAATTTGCATAACACGTGAGGAACATGAAAATCGTACGAAATTTATCCGCAATTCATATATGAAACAACGATTAAAAATAATAATTTTATTTGAATTTGTCGGTTCTTAACTCTTACAATTTACAGTTGAATATACACATTTATACAATTTTCTTTACGCCATCTCATACACACCATGAAACAAGTCTATCAGTACTTGCGCAACGACAAATTTCACAATCCTACTTTCTTAACGCAGAGGCGATAACCATATATCAGTAAGTTAAAAGGAACAATAATTCATTCCAATCAGTAGCACGGCAACTCCCATTCTCCCTGACAATTACAGGTGTACAATTGCATATGACGACACCATACAATCATCATTTCTATTGTATATGCTACGTTAAAATATAGACTTGATTAAGTAACAGGATTGAACGGCAATATGGCACATCTTATATAAACTCCCTAATAAGCTCATAAACGCCTTTTGTTTAAATCAAATATTTGACATTAAAAATACTCAGAGTGAATCAAACAAATAACCAGATTATCAAATAAACTTCACGGGTTCTTACCGTAAAATTATTTATTCAGGATTTTGATATTACTCTACTAACCGACGTTGAATGTTTGATGTTTCTCAAATGGTAACTCTTTTCAGCTGGTTACATGGTATTTAAGACTTGCAATTCAGTTTTTCATATGTTTACAGACATAATTGTAATTTAACGTTAATTCGAAGTTACGTTCTGAATATTTCCACCGTCAATAATGATGATATACTGATGATTTTATACAACGTTATATACCTTGCTTATATTTGCATCCTGTTGTAATACTGATGTACATAACAATAAATTGCAGTCCATGATAGAACTCTATGAATTATGCAGTAAAATCTCATCTTTAAATTTGAATGAATGCGTGCGATTCAATTTGAAGATTAACAAAAAATAATATTCGCCTGAATAATGAGTCTTTCTTTTTTATCAACTAGGTATTACTAACAATATGTTATATAAAAGTGTGTTGGTCACTGGCACTGTACTAATAATATGAATTGAAAAGTTTCTGCTAAAGTTAGCAACATTAAACATTTATCATTAAATAAATTATTACAAATTTTTACAATATTGATTTTCTTTAGACACTGACTTCACTGGTATTGAATTACATTATCAATCATTACATACGCATTACCAATTGTATAAGATGATTAATTAACGTCTGATATTATTTCGTCTCTGAAGAGAACTGACGACTCCCGTTAACAGATATTTTTCAATTTATTACAGTTACTTTATTTTTAAAAGTACTTCTGATATTAATGTACTAAATAGTTCCTAACGAGTCGCATTGCTAAATGAGGTAAAGTGTTAAACACAAAATTTGTATAAAAACCTCACTTCATCTTTGATCAATTGTCATCTATCAATCTTTATAATACAATTAAATAAATTCATAAATTAATAGACGCACAGTGTTACCACAAAATAGAACACAAATAACATGGCTAAATGTTTGATCACCTCTAATTTAATATAAAAGTCATATCTTAAGTGGGATACAATTATATTATACAATTTGAATAAATGGCTCTTCAATATTCATTTTCTTGACATTCATGAACTATCAGAACATTACTAAAAATACATTTCAAATGAAGAGAGTGCCAGAGTGCCAAGCTTACTATCAAAGGTCCGCAGAGACGGTCCTAAATTTTTATCCAAACGTTTATTTTAATCTGCCTTGAACCACTCCGAGCGCCTTTTAAGCTAACTAAGAATTACAGGTGTGCTTGCAATGTTTGGCAGTAAAAGTCATTAAGCACCATAATTCATTCATTCTCACAAAAAACTATAAAGCGTGTGACGCTTCGCTGAAGAACGGCACACGCGTACCATTCAACTGGTTTACTAAAATCTCAGCTGTTTGTGAACATCAAAACGAAAGCTTTAAACCGAAATGGAGCTCAGAGTACTTAATGTACTATATGTAATCTCAAATATAGTATTGATGAAAAAAAATGTTTTTAAGGCTCTGTGATATTTGTGCTTCGTAAAAACACGGTTAAATAGAGAATTATTAACAATCGATGTTACACCTCATTTACTTTTCCTTTTTTGTAAATCATTTACTATATCTTTGAGGAAAAATATATGATCTTTTTAACGTTCGTAAATGATTAATACAGTAAATTAGGCATCCTTCGCAATTGATAAGCTATCGCGTATTTCGAGAGAAGACAGAAGCTTGATGAAAACGTTGATTAGTGTTAGATATACAATTAATGAAAAGAGGATTTTGAAGTTAGATGGGTTTAGAGATGAAGGTGCGATACTATAAATATAAACAAGAAAAAAAGGGAAAGAGTGCTGGATACCAATGCAACAAAATGTTTGAGATCGTAACAAGATTCTGAGCGGATATTTGAGCATAATAAATAAATTGCTTGTTTGAATGAATGCGCAATAGAATAGAGAAGACGTTTAGGGATTTTGAAACTCCACCAACTTATTTGTGGGTATCGAAGTACTTTATGCAAAATTTAGGAGAATGTAATTATTGATTGTGGAGGGACACTTTCAAAATGAAGTAAAACTTTAATAATGCGATCTTGTCTCATTCTCCTTTAAGTTTATCGGTATTTCAAAATATCATGCTAATTGATATTATCACAATTAATAGTTAATTGTGTCTCGTGAAATGATGTATCATGTCAATCATAAATAGAGCTTTCATTAGACCATCAATTCATAGAATGTAATACGTTATTTGCTACAACTATTTAACATTAATATCACAAACGTTTATATTAAATGCTTTTGAACAAAATAGCTCAAAAGATTTATAATCGAGTCGTTCTATGACTGTATTATGTTTTGTAGTATTCAGCACTTTTCCAGCATGTCAAGCTTTCAGTTGTCTCCATCATAGAGAAAAGATATTCACTGACACAGCCAGTAAAATTATGTGAGAACAAGCAGATGTGGTAAGGAGTTGAATCATGATGGTTTACATGACGGGAATTTCTTAACACTGATACATGAAATGGGCTTGCGCCACTTCCGTTTACCATGGTTTGTAATGTGTTTGTTATAATGGCTGTTGCAAGCACTCTTCTGTTCCCCACTTGTACGATCCATTTCTTGCAGCTTTCTTTCCTCTAAAAATATGAAAAAGTAAATTAAAGTAGTAGCTATGAAAAAGTATTAATGTATAGCAAATGTAAGACATGTATTCATCATGACAAAGTATACAAATTTTACATAATGATCTACGTAAATTTCAAAAAGTAATATACATCCCGGATTAATTTGTGAATTATTTCTGTAATCATAAGCTCATTTAATAAGTGTCAAACTGCAGACACAAAATGGATGAAAATTCGACAGATTGTGCGGTTAATATCATTAAAAAGAAAGTAATTAATATGTTAATAGAAATTCTGATATAGCATTTACTCGAAGTTAACTCGGGTTAAACCATAAGAGGGTTAATATCATCATGCAAAAGAAATAGCATGAGGTATAACACGCAGCAAAGTAGTACCGATATATGACAGTCCGGAATCCAAACTAAGAATATGAGCATATTTTTGTTACAAAATAATGCATGTTTTCGATAATAATATTAGAAGACGATTCGATATTGAACTTTCAGTATCCCGTTTTAGATCTGAAAAGCAAAACCTGTATTTTACTTTAAACAGTGACTTTAATTCTAACTCTTTAAAGTTTCTTACTTTGTTAGTGTCAATGTAGAATGCACACTCTGCGAGCTTATAACTATGGCAACCTATGACTTACCGGTCATAGCGAGACCACCAATCTGGGCTCACTAGCGATTCACATGAATCTAGCCAATTAAAAGAATGATATAAAATAAAATTTTTTTCTTTGATATAATATAATTAAACACGCTACTATTTTTTTAGGACTGTTAAGTATCGTGCAAGATGAATTTGGGTGATGACGTGATCCAACGCGGGTTTAATACACAAAAATAGGCGAGGCTTGCAATGTTTTTAGAAATTGGGGATATTGATAAAAGTTTTTTGAATTAATTTATGAATATTTCCAATATCTGCGTCTTCAATTTGCCACAAAGATTATTTTTCATAATTAATACTGTTTTCCAACCTCTATGGCTGTAAAGTAATGACTGTTAATTAAACAATGTACATACCGTTCAGTTGATGTTCAGTATAATATGTAGGATCATTATCTACTCCATAATGATGTTCCATCAGGTACGGCAGTACAGTCATAGTGTGCCATTCGTCTCCTCTCAGAGGAGGTATGGGCACTTCTTCTAATGTTTTTGGGGGTCTACATATGGTCCATGGATGCTGTCTTATTTGTTGTAGTGTAAATCTTTTATCTATGTCTTTTTGCAGCATTCCTTGTAGAAGTGATTTCAATGGATCTTCTACTTCTGCAGGTATCGTATATTCACCTCTTCCAATGTTTTCATATAATTTATAAATATTATCTCCTTCAAATGGATATTCTCCTGTCGTTATATTATATCTAAAAAATAATTTACATGATACTACATATTGCAACAAACACTTTTATCGTGCATAATTTTCCATTAAACATGACGCTTGTTATTCATGCTACTGAGTTGTATTTTACTAAATGTATGTAAACAGCAGTGATTGTGCGAATAAAAATTAGCATACTTATTTAAGAGTTGAGGTCATATGTAATAAAGATAAATATCGATATAACAAATTATCATTGGTACCATGGAATAAGTGGCATATTTTGGAGTCACAAAAGATTTCATGGACGAATCAAGGTCACAAAATGATGGTTTAATACTTTCAGAAATTGATCTTACAATGTCACGCCACTGCTCCAGATGTCTACTTTAAAACCTGCAAAGGTTTCACATCCATTAGCAATTTCTGGTGGTTGAAATGCTGGAGATCCTTGTCCTGTCGTACACGTGTCATCTTTGGCGAACATATCTAATGCCTATTTAGGAAAGCGCAGATTATTAAAGATCAATATAGAATCTAATTCTCTAGTAAGAATATGCTTATTAAATCTGAAATTGTGTATAGATAAATGAAACTTTTATTCCTTTTAGTAATCCTACCTCTGCAACACCAAGGTCACTTATTTTCAAGGTACCATCAAGTGTTAATAATAAATTTCCTGGTTTTATATCTTTATGAACAATTCCCTTGCTATGGAGATATTCCAAACCATCTATCAACTGGCAGAAATATCCATGTGCTTGCCAAAGGGGAAATTTTTTGTGTGGCATACTTTCCAGCATATCCTATAAAAAATCTAATAAATAGACATCTATGTTTTGTTAGTCCCATGCAAGATCATTTATTTTCTAAAAACCGTATTTATGTATCATATCTATAAGTAGAAGATATTCAGAAATTCTTTTATTATACATATGTCAATGTACATATAGAATTCCTGAAGGTCATATGACATTTGTAATATCCTGGATTATAACTTTAAGAATTCATTTATAAAAATATTGAAATGTCAAATCGGTAAAATTAACAATTACTACAATTCTGAAGATTAATAGTGTTAATAAAAAATTAGATAATCCATGTACCTGGAGTCCTCCAACACAGAATTCCATAACTAGATACATTTTCTCTTTTTCATCATTATATAGGACATCCACAAGATCAATAACGTTTTTGTGTTTTAATGTTCTTAATAGCTGTATTTCCCTGTTAAAAATATTATTTATAAACACTTATTTCAGAGTCAGTCTCTTGATTAATCATAAATTTGTAACGAAGAATAAATGCAAGTTAAGCACAATATTATTGACGGCAATAACATTATCAATATATTTATAAACTGTAAATACTAATTTGATCAATGGAAAACATGAAAAACAAATAATGAGCCTAAAATTTGTGGAAAGAAATTATCCGTAATAAAGAACTGTAAATAGAATAGTTAGATAAGCATAGTGAGATAAAAGTGTGCAGCTTCTACTGTGGTCAATAGTGATTCATTGACTATATCATGTGTAATGATATAAACAAAACATATATAATTAGAAATGAATACAAATTTCGTAATGTCATACCGTTGAACATTAATTTCTCCATTTGGTATTCTACGAAGTTTCTTTTTCTTTAAGATCTTGACAGCTCTTCTGCACAGGGTCTCTGAGTCTAGCATTTCCTTTACTTTTCCATAACTACCTTCCCCGAGTAAATCTCCCATGACATATTTACCAATTAATTTACATTTCTTTTTTTTCTCTTCGTATATAATTTGATGTGAATCCACCCTGTGGAAGGTCATGTTAATCTCGTCCAGGTCATAATTGGTATCATCGTTTACCCAAGTAACTGGCTCAATATCTCCAAAAAATTCATTATTTTCTTCATCCTCGTCTGGATCACAGATCGCGATCCTATTGTCCATTTTCAGAACACTAATCACACTGAATTATACACAATTGCACAAATTTAACCTAAAATATCACCGGCACCGACATTGTTGTGTGATCTGCAGCCAAAGTTGCTGGCAGCGATGCTGCTATCTCAATCACGTCGCGTCTTTTACTCCTTCCATATTTCCTAAAATAACCTTTTTCCTATCGGCTACCGAATGCACTACATAAAATGACAAATAAAAACTAGGCAGTTCTAGCAACTCCAACATCATCCAAAAATTTTCATAAGTACCAAGGTGTCACCTGTATAAAGTTAGCGGACAACTTTAACTTTTTAACTTTTCATTATACTTAATCGATTGGTGGTTAATCGTTCTTTAATAATCAAATAATCAAAATTTCACCGTAAAGTTAGCCGAACAATTTTTTTTCTTCAACGAATTAAGTTTTTCGGGTGGTCAATCGATGCGTAATCGTTTGGTGGTAACGAAAATCATAATTAAAACGTTTGGTAGTCCTTAGTTTCCGTAAGAAATTTAAAAAACGATGTAGTCGTCTAGGCTGGACTGGAAACGGGTATATGAACACCCATTTATGGTCGATAAAACAGATATTTCTAAACAGATCGTTTTTTTCGGAGGAATTAATCAATGCAGAAACGCTCGCCGATGATTGGTAGTCTAATTAGAACATTTGGTGGTAATTATTTAATTCACGAGGTACGAAAAATCATAGCTCTACTGCAAGCAAGCACCAAAAGAAAAATTAAAAAATTAAAGTTGTCCGGTTAACTTTATAAACGTATTTACGTAAGAAGGGCGATTGATTGTAAATAAACTTTAAATTCAGTTCCAGCTCGCACGTTGCTATCTTATTTTCCTATGGCTTAACCGACAGTGTGTCAGTCTTGTAATGCAAAGGACTCACGTTCGATCCTCTGCTATCTTTTATTTCAAATATGCTCGTTTTCACCGACGTGGTTTAAATCTGGATACATTTTTTTTATATACTTTTAAGATAAGATAAGCAGAGTTTAAATTCCGATCAACATCCGTGGAATCGGCCCTAAATATATTTATTGAATAGATTATCGATACATTGTTGTATATCGTCCGCATGAGAACTCGACATTCAAACTCCGAAAGAATAGATATGTTTTATGATTATTGCATTGTTACTTTTGTTTTACAATTCAACAGAACAGTCACAAGAAATTTATAACGTGAACGTGGAAAAGAACAAATATTACAAAAATATTGTGAATGTCAAAATAAAAACAACTGATGAAGTATGACAACTCCAATGATTGATGACTTTACAAGTGAAAATGAATTGAATGAAAGTGCTGTAAGTACAGCCGGTGAAAATTCGCAGGATTCTCAAGAAGAAACTGAAAATATATCTCATGGGGATGAAGAGCAAAAAGAGAAATTAGTGAAGCTACCTCTTGGCAGAGTTAAGCACATTGTCAAAATGGATCCTGATGTTAATTTGGTTAATCAAGAGGCTATTTTTTTAATAACAAAGTCAACAGTAAGTGCAATGATTGAACTTATTTCCTCAAATTTCTAATAACCATTAGAATAACGGTTTCTTTTTTTTAGGAATTGTTCATAGATTCTCTGGCGAAAGAAGCTTATAAATATACTGTACAAACAAAAAAGAAGACTGTGCAAAAGCGTGATGTGGAAAGTGCCATTGAAAATGTTGATGCTCTTGTATTTCTGGAAGGAACTCTAGAATAAAGCTTCTTGTTTAAATATGTAAACTTTAATTAATTATTTTTATATATTTATATTTGTAAAAATAGTTTGCTTCTGTTTTTTATCAGATTTTTCTTTGTCTCTTACGATCAGTACAAAGTACCTTATCGAAATATAAAATTTTTCTAAATATAATTGTAAGATGAAGAAAAGATATATTTTCACTGTAAAACAAACTATCATTTATTCCTTATTGAGTAGTTTCAGAAAAATTTTGGAACAGGATATATAAGAAGTACACTGTGGTTCCATAAGGCAGTTTATTAGATTACAATGTTTGAAATCTTTCAAGTTACATATACATGAAGTATGAACAGAATATCAATATATATATATATATATATATATAGCGACAAAACATGGGACAGACTACAAATGTTTTTGTCAAAATGAAACGAACTAGTTATGTGGATAGCAAAGTACATCTTATTTACTTTGCATACAACTTGAATAATGTCCGGATTTGGTATTAATTCGACTAATAACAGCCTAATTTCATAGTATACTCATTTTTGTATGTAACACTGCATTTTCATTTTCTTGCGAGCGATAGTTATAAATTCAAATGGACAAAAAATTAATTCTTATCAGTTAAATAGAATTAAGAAAAAAAAAATCAGTCTTATTTCTTACTCGGTGTGAAAGGTTTCAAGATTTCGAGAAATGAACAAAAGAATATTAGACATGGGACATTATTATGTATGCTTATACAACTTACAATTACAAACAATTCAATAATTTTAATAAAGCCGCAAATTAAGGACTAAAAATATTAGGATATCATCTTAGCTGTATCCTTTTAAGTAAATTTGTAGTTATCCCGATGTTTGATGTTATTATGCATGTACCTACGTATGGTTTCATAACTCTATACTTAGGACGTTATAGATACAACGCAAAAATTAAAAAAAAAATCATATAAAATGGAAATCTTTTGCAAGGTCTGCAAAGATTTCTATGTAATTTAATCATGTATCATCAAAAACGACTATATTTATACACGTTATGATGCATTACGTTTTACGTAGATCGCCGTCAGAAAAGTTTGAATATGTTCAATCATAGTAAAATAATCAGTTAGAAAATAAGTATTCATATGTAGATTTAAGTATAATTTGGAATCTTATTCAGATCTATTTCAATTTGCATAACGCAAACTCAAATTATAAAAGGTACAATGTCACTACTAAAGAACCTATGCATATCTAAAATAAAGAGATCCTATAAAAATTCAAAATTTTTAAAAATATTAGCAGTGACAGGACATGGAAGGATGAACAATTTTATTTCATAATCGTATACACTAAATTCAAATACTTGTTTCCTCAATGTTCAATTGCAAAAGAATTATTAATTGATCAAGTGTAAGCATCGCTACAGCAAAGAAAAAATCAATTTAAGATATTAAGAAAATAAGGAGTGTATTTCTTTCTCAAGAAATGAGTTTATATTGTAAAGTCGATTCTCACTGTAGACTAAGTCTTCGTTTTCCCTTTATTTTTAAGTATATACAGAGTCTACATCCGCTGCGCTCACACTGGTATTACAGAACAACTTTTGCACACTGTAAGCAGTCCATGAAACAATAACGTAGATGCGGCACTGAGAAGCCTCGCAAATTTTACGAGGCAAACAGAAAAACTTTAAAAACTCTCAAGAAGGTGAATTTCTTGGGAATAACAGGGTGCTTGTGATTCCTGTCGTTATCAAGAGACTCGATCGAGTCTTATGCCAAGTACAAGCAATCGGCGGTTAATGATCTAGGAGAATAATACCAGTCAATGAAACAACTTGTAAAAGTATTTTTAAAGAGTGATCAATGATCGAAATAAAATTCGTAGATACATTTCTTGCGAAATATGAGCTCGAAAATAAGAAAACATTTACCGTTTGCAAGATGTTGACAAACTTCGTTAAACAGTCATGGGAAAATCGTGAAAAGTTGAACGATTTTACGAGAAAAGCGAGAAGCTTCCGAAGGATCAGAATATCAAGAAAACATCAATAAATACCGCGAAACACATGTTTGTCTGGTATGCTTGATTTAATATCTGCTCCCTCACATGTTATACGTTCATTCACTTCTTACGTTTTGTTTTACGTCGCCGAGTATCGCCTTTAAAGGAATTTGGATCAGTAGAGGATGGAGTGCTGGTAGACTTACTATGGTTGTAAAGGTTGTTCAAGAACTCCTCGAAATCGGCCTCGCTACAAATTAAATTTTATACAATTGTAAACTACACAATCAAATGTAATCATTGAAAGTAGTTGCAAGTACTGGTACAATGAAATATTACGAATTTCAAATGTTTATTTACCTTGCATTTGGATCCACTTGTTGCCGTTTCTTACCGCCATTAGTTGTTTGCGGCGGTGGACGTTGGCCCAAAACAATTCTGTACTGCACACTATGTGTATTAGCTCGAAGGTGTTTTAAATTACCAGCTTGACACGCAGCCCAATCAGTGACATCATACACAGCTCCTTCCATGCACGCGTAATAATGCCATAGAAAACCCATTACGCGGGACTCTGCCCATATGTCGCCCTTGGAAAAAAAAAATGGATGAATGATATAGGTACCTTTCATCAACATTCTACTTTTTAGCTTATATATTTAACTTACTTCCTTAGCACTGTGACGTATTTTACACTGAGCACAAAAACGGGCAGCGTAACACGGTCTTTGGGTCGGGACGCGTTTATGTCTTAATCCACAGTTTGTGCATCTAATCGTATTAGCAGCTTGTTCCATTTTTCGATGCAGTTGAGATAGTAAGTCACTTAGTTCACCCCACGCTGCTTCAACTTGTCTAGTTTGGTCAAACGCCTGCCTTCGTTCCTAAAGAATAAAGAAAAGAATGTTATAGGATTATTGAAAAGGACATGAATCTAATAAATTAGAATTAAGGTGCAGATATAGGAATACGAAGCTATTCTTACGGGTTCTCCGATTATGTCGAAAGCGTGAACAAGTATTTTGAAAGCCTCTTCTGCTCCTGGTTGACTGTTCTTATCAGGATGTACTAAGAATGCTTGTCTCTTGTAATATTTTTTTATGTCATCGTCGGAGCACGTAGGCGTTACACCAAGTATACTGTAAGGATCTTTTCCCTTACATGCAAGTAATCTTTTCATAGCTTCTTCACCGGTACTGGGTAAGGCGATATTGGTTTCTAATCCACCAGGTATCGAGTTCGTGTTGTCCTCTTTTCCTTCATTTTTGCATTTCATTCTGCGCCAGAATGCAAATCTACTATTTCCAAACCATCCATCCACTCGTTTACCGACAGCATTGAGAAATCGTATTTTTGAGAATGTACCTGCTACGTAAACCCATGAGTATTTCAAGTAAAGGATTGTATGGAACCATACGCATTTGCCACTGAAACACAGATTTGTAGATGGTAAAATTAATTAACACCATTGGAAGTTTTAATTAACAGAAAAATTATAGTAAACAACTTACAGTTGAACAACAAGATTTGCGCTCATGCTGACAACATCAGAGATTAAATGTAATAACCAGTACAGAATCTTCAATACTATTTTGCTCCATTGACTTATGAGTTTGTTTATATTTCTAAACAAATCTTTAACGGGAGACTCTCTACTTTCTCTTTTACGACCTCTATGTCCCTTCTTGATTTGTTGAGCTTTCTCAGCTTGAAATCGCTTTGAACTTTTTTCTTTAGTCTTCTTATCTTCCTTTCCAGTTTTATTATTAGCCTGTTGATTTTTTTCTACCTTTTCTGGAGATACTGTCTGGCTGAAACTATTTATTGTATTCAAATTCAGATTATTATTTATTTGAATTGGTCGTTTCTGAATATTGTTGCTTGATTTCAAATTACTATTCGGAATCTTTGAATTATTAAGGGTTTCATTCTTGTCTGTTTTCTTAGACGTTTTCAAGATCTTTTTTTTCTCAAATTGATCAGATCTATCGAAGGCATTCAATTCATGAGATTCGATCTGTGAACCAAGATTATCTAATGAAACCCAACGCCGTGATAGGTTCGAATTATTCTTGTCAAGAACTTTCTTAGGAATTTGTAGTTTAGGAGAATTATGGTCATCGCTACCCGATGAATTTTGCCTCTTCAACAAAGCTGGTTTAGATTTATTCTTCGAATTCTTATTAGAAATTTTCTTCGTTGTAGGTTCGATTTTTGGTTTTATTGATGGTGGCGTTAATGGAGGAGGAGGAGTTGGAGCAGATTTTGTCAGGACATCAGAATAAGAAGGCCGCATAGGTTTCACTTCAGCAATCATTCTTGGCTTCTTCTGTTGTACATCCGGTATGTTTCGTGGCAGTTCTTCAGGCTCCCTGATTTCAGGAGTCGACTGTGGCACTGGTGTAACATTGGGAGAGCCACCAAATGGACTGTACGTTCCAGATTGATTTGGAACCCAGTTTCCCACAAGATTGTCTATTATTTGTCTGCTATTAGGGGGTTGAGTTGGTAGACTTGGTGAGACTGGTACTTGTTGCTCACTAAAAAGCCCATATTCACGATCGAACATGCCTTGATTATTATACGTTGCTAAATTGTTTAGATGACACTGCTCTGCCATGATTTGTGAAGCATTTCCATAAATGACATTAATATAATTTCCTCCACCGACATCAATAGTGCCCACTAGGTCATTATTCTCATTAATGCCTAAATGATTCACTGGTTGCGGTGGAAAGTATATAGGATCGACTGTAGATGGGTCATACGAAGGCATCTCTTGCATATATAGAGGTGAAGCAATTGGATTTATAGATTGCAGGCTTGGTGGACTAGGATGCGATGGCTGACCAGCAATATAATGTCTTGTTTGACCAGAGGAATAATCTTCCCAATTATGTGGTGACGTTTGTGGTGGTGTAACTGCAAATTGCACATAATGTCCAGAAGAACTCTCTAAATCTGCTGTCATAGCCTCGATGATTTTATCCAAAGACATACGCTTAAATCCAGGTGGTGATTGTTGTTGCTCTGCCATTTTGCTTGATACTTCTAAAGAAAATGTTAGACACAACTATTAAAAACAGTTAAAATCTATATCCAAATATGTTATAAAATATATTTACTATAGTTTCATATGATTTGAAACATACAAACTTATATAAACCTAATAATTGTTTCCATAAACACTTATTTTCTTAAATAAAAATATAGATATTATTCTCAGTCTATGATAACAGTATATTACATCTAAGCCATTAGAGACGAAATAATTTATAAAAAGTAAACTTCAGTAAGGCCTTTAAGGTAAGGCCTTCAGTAAGGTAATTATTTACTATACTTTTTACAATTTTTGTTATCGTAACCTAAAACGATTACTCCGTGACGAAAATCATATATTGTATTAAAAAGAAGGGACTCACATTATCTATAAAATAGATTTTGAAGAATATTTCTCAGTATCACATGCATAATCCCTGATCATTCAGTACGGTACATTTATAGAAGTTGACATAATTCAGCAAAATACACAAATTACGTGACGTACCATGCGGCTGGCGCAAAATCAGCCATTATACCTCAACAGATTGACGAACGAATGAAAAATCATTTCTAGATCCGCCATTTTTCCATCGAAACAGTGCCAAATCTCTCGTTTGAAAATACTAATACATGTTTAATATTGTTAAGGACATATATTATAAGTTATCATAACTAAAAACAAGAAGTTTTTCAAAAAGTATAGTTAAAATAATACATTAATCTCATGATTTATTATTTCTACAAATAGCTCATTTGAATTCCTATGAAGTTTATACAAAACTTGTAGTTGATTTTAAACCAAGGAATAGATCCAATGAAGTAGGACAAGTTTTAATGTGGTATAAATAATACGCGTGTAAAGGATTATATATAATTGAACTAAAATTTGTATATCATTGAAAAATTATTGTAAATATGTTCAAAAGAATTGGGCTTTAGGGACTTCTAACAAAATTGATACAACGGCATTAAAGCCACATTTTCATCGACAAAAACGAGCTGCAGTTAATGAAAGTCAAGATATTAATCGTTCGTTATGAGGACTATTTTCAGTGAAAAAATACTGGTACTGGAACAAATACATCACATTGTTAAAATCTTACAACTTTGTCACATTAAAGATTATTTCAGTAATCATACCGTTTGCTTCCTTGGTCCTGTTCCAGTTGGACATTGTTGGACATAGCTGGACATAGCCGATAGGTCTCTTCAGGTCTGTTCGCGTTGTCTGCACTTTTCAGAGAGTTTACGTTCTTATTGGATAATATTTTAAGGTAATTGATGAAAACTCGAAGAGTTTTCTGCACGTAAAAAGTGCAGATACGCGACAGATCTACATAGAGATAATATATATAGAGTGGAGAAGGTATAGGCTCTACTGTAAGTGGAAATGACTCGCTGTTAGAAAGAGAG
>JARPRG010000582.1:111790-148227 GCA_031001745.1 Hartigia nigra | reverse complement strand
ATTCGATCAAAAATTAACGTTTCAATCGAATCTTGTTAAGTAATAAGATTCGATTCAAACGTTTTCCGTTTTCGCGAGAGTATACTGCGCATGCGCCATTAGAGAGAGAGAGGTAGTAAACCTCATCTTCTCTCTCTTTCTATCAGCGAGTCACTTTTGAGGTTGGCTTCCCCACTCTATCTATATTATCTCTATGCAGATCTAATGCTTAGTGTAAAGGTGGCTTAAGAATCTTGATCACGTGACCAAATCTGTCCGTTTGATTGGTTGCTGGAAAGATTTGAAATATTACGGGTAAAGAAGTTAGTCGCAAAGACGCTGTCAAACATTTACTAAGAGAATTTAGAAGTAAGCGTATGTAAGCGATAAGACATTATTTTTTCTTTACTTTATTTATGAAAAATATATAATTATTGATTGATCGATAGTGAATACCATTTTTGCTAGCACAAGTGAAACAGTGTCAGAATCTTCAATGCTTAAGGGTTATTTTCTCTTACAACATGTTGGCTTTTTTTTAAACTTTTCGCACAGTAAAATATTTTATTATAGTGTATCTGTATTCCTTCATTAATTACTAAAGCTATAATAATTAAAGGCAAGTTCATAATGTTCTGGAATGCACATTGAATTATACATCTCATTAAGTTATTTTACCTAACTTTCTTTTCTTCTTATGTTTATGATCAACATAAACTTATTTTTACCTTAAACCTTACTTATTTTTAGCTGTGATGGATCAAGTGCAATGGACGACACCAAACAAAAATCAATTCAAGTGCCATACCTCTGTGGTGAAGAGTCCTATAATTCATAAAACTCCAGTGAGACAAAATGAAATAAAATTTAGGCAATCCACGTATCAAAATAGTGTGGGTGGTATTACTGTCCTACCAAGCCATATCACACCCCCATCTGGATTAACAAAATTTATAGCTAGGAATCCATTTGAATCAGATCTGACAAACAGATTACATTTATCTGTGATAAGTCCAACAGTATTTAGTCAGGTATATTATTATATTAAATTAATAAACTCTCTTTTTCTCTCCAATAAAAGGAAACCTAGGGTTAGTGGTATTGAAATAAACTAATGTTTCAGGTTTCTAGCTCTTCTAGAGATTCTTGTGGATTTGCATGGAGTGTAGAAGATCTAGCTCTTTTACATCCTGCACGAATAGATGAATCTCCTGTGCAGCAAATACATTGTGCAGATCCTGAAACTGAATTGGAGGCCCAAGCAGCTATTAATAAATTTTTTGATGCGCCTCAAATTATCCCTAGTCCCTGGGACGCTAAAAGAAAAGAGAGTACAAAAATATTAGATTGTAAAAGTCCTACGTGTTTCGTCGACAACTCAAACATAACTAGAGAGTCTCCGAAATCCAAAAAAGAGTGTAAGAGAGAAAATATCTTTATCCTTAAATATATCTAAAAGCATTTTTATAAATTGTTATTTATTTTTAGGCTGGACTCAAACAATACTATCCCTTCCACCAAAATTACCCAAGGAAGTGGAAGACGTTTTGAAAGGTTATTTTACCTTTACACAGGTATTATATATTCTATATTATTTGCAATATTGTCATCGAAGAATAATAACATTAATGTTCACGCGATTGTGATTTTAAAAAATGATCTGAACAGGAGCAAAATGTGGAAAATGATGAAGCTAACTCAAGCAATAGTTCTTTACGAAGGAAACTATTTTTCAATCATGATGATTATGCTGAAGACGATGATGCAAGTTCAATATCTTTATCATCAGTAAAGTCAAGCGATTCAAACGGTATTAGTTGTAGTCCTCTACAAAGTGGAATGCGTATTGACGGCAGTTTAATAGGGGTAAGTCAGAATTATATTCTATTTCTCATAGTGAATGAAAAATTGATTCATCATTATATTCTATTGTTTTTTCAGCGATGTTCACAAAAAATGCAACGTAATTCACCAATACCGAACTCAGGAAATATATCACCGCCGAATTTGTCTCCTATTAATGATAATAGTAAAGTTCCATGCAAGCAAGGAGCATCAATAGCAACTCTAGGAACTATATCACCTCCCAATATGTCTCCTATTAGTAATACTGCTAGCAACATGTCCTGCCAAAGTATCAAATTTCGTCCTCGATCTGTCACTCGTTTGGATTTCACCGCCGATATGAGTATAGAGACTTCTATTTGCGAGGAGAATAAAATAATCAAAGTACACAAGAATGATCCATCTATACTCACTGTTCAAACTTCTCTTAGTGAGTATCGTTATATGTACTCTTTAACACTATAGCGTGTTCATTGAAAAATTGAAATAATTTAACTTTTAATTGTGTTAAGGTACATCTGTAGTTCCAACTGTTGATGAATCTGATCAAGTACAAAATCATGATAAAATTGTAAATTCACAATTGGATGCTAAGTGTACAAAAACGAACGATACCGTGGAGATGCTAACGCTGTCAGAAGAATCGACTCCAATCAAGAACAATCTGGGACACAAAAATCGTGTAACCGTCGATCAGAATTTCGAAATCATAAATAGATTAAAACTCGCAGCAGACTGGTGTAAAAGTCACTCTAATGAAAGTTGTACATTTCAACACAGCAATACATTTTCTGGTACATCTGCTCAACAGAGTACGTTTAATTTTGCTCAAGACACTGGTTATCAAACTAATAGTACTTACAACACTACAAGTCTTATTGATAGTTGTAGTATTACGCCAGTTAAACAAAAAGGTTATTGGGACGAACGTGGTTTACCGTGCGATGATGACATGCAATTATCCGATTGGAAGAAAAATTCTAAACATATATTTAGCTCTACTCCATCGAAATATGTGCGAAGAAGAGATCATTGAGTGATTATCATGTGATTGATTTATGCATTTTCAAAGCAAATTTGTAGAATATTTGATGACTGCGAAACATTCTATTTTATGACGCATATTCTTAGAATATTGTAGTTTCTTTATTATTTTTTATACAACTAGTATATATATATACCAGAATTGTATTCAGACTTCATGCAGATGTCATGTGAAAGTTCGTCGATTTTCTTAGTTAAAAAATATACAGAATATATGAATGACAATTGCAGTATTCGATAAAGTAAATTAAAATGTCAATTGCGTATTAACGAACATCAATAGTTTTTTTCTATTATATAGGTGAATTAGAATGCATGATTGAAAAGCGCATTGATGTTAATCATATTTTATACATAAAAACTGATATTTGTTTTACTATAGTATAAGAAACTGTTTTTAAACTATGCAGTTCCTTGTCATTCATGAATAAGAATTTAATTCCTTCGGCGCTTATGGAATTATCATGTAACTATTAACTTTATTATGACAATATTACGTTATTCAAAAACAAAGATTTAATCTCTAAGCGTAGAAAACTTAACGATTTAGTATTAAAATCAGTTGTCAATGTAGATAAAAACAGCTGTTAAACATTATTTCACATTCATCTTAATACGCCAGTTAAAAAAATTACATTATGTGTTAACTTAAGCAAGACTGAAATTGTTGATTACTACAATATACAACTATATTGTTTGAATTGAGAATATACAAGTTTTATACAAATAAAAATTGAATTTTTTGTAGTCTATCCATTCAATCGTTTTCCGGAAAGGAGTGGGAACTCGTGAGAACGGTTTCCGGAATATCTGGTAGTAGCTGCGCAATCAATGTCGTTTGAACCTGTGTGATTATGACGTTGATACTTCTGTTCGTAGACCGTACGCATAGCAAATTTGATTAAAGTGTTGCGATCCGTCAGCTTATAAGAGTGATGATTCTTCATTTCGAAGGTAAGATAAAAAATAGTTATATTCTTAGTCTCGTCTTTTGAAGTATTTTGAGGTAGCTTGACGCTGTATTCAGGTTGCGTCAAATCGTACGTGTTCTTACAATACCTGTTCTTTTCTTTTATTGTCGATTCGGTTAACTCTACATTACTAACAACTATAATTCAATGAATTATAAAAACTTCATGACTTTTTAAACATCAATTTCATTTGTATGGTTCGCAAGATATACTATTAGTGTATATCGCATATCACATCATGCGGGATACTGTGATATGTCATTCCTGTAAATATAAATTAAGTTTTTAAAGTCTTGAAAATTGATTGATTTTACAACCGTTTTATTTGTTTTTAATCTTTTAATAATGGTAGCGTGTGAATAAAAATAGCTAAACATGATTGTCGATTAAGATCTTTCTAAGTAGGAATATTGAAGATGGAACGTAACATACGACATCAATATTACAAAAATTAAGAAGTTCTCATCATTTAATTGGGATTATCTTCATATTAGCTTGCTAATAGTAGTCTGTTGAAAAGTATAATGCAATAATTCAATTTTTTATTTCTACTTTTTATTTAACAGTCGTTCGTGTTAATGACCATTTTTAACATTTATATGTTTGTTCTTATTTGCAGATTTTTCTGCTTGTATCTGACAATGTCAGAGCCTATGGAAAAAAGCAGTGAACGGATTAATATTGTTATACCGCAACAAGGTTTTTTATACAGTGAAAATAAGCCACATTATATATTGTGCAAACCAAAGTTAATGCCATTAAAGTCTGTTACGTTAGAAAAATTAGAAAAAATGCAAAAAGATGCTGAAATGAAGATGAAAGAAATGCAAGAGGATGAATCGATGAGTGGCCAAGATAAATAAGGATGTCTAACTGATGTTATGAATACGTCGCCTATTCTTCTATATTTTCTTTGAAATTAAAGAAACACTAAAATGAGTCTTGGACCACTTTTATCAGAAGTCATATTTGCCTTCTGCCTCGCAGCAACTTTATTATATAAATATGGAAATGTTTTTCGCCATCACATTATTGTCACAATTGCTGTGCTAATTGCATGGTACTTCTCACTGTTGATCATATTTGTTCTACCTTTGGATGTGTCTTCAGTAAGTTAAAAAAAAATATTTCTCAGAAAAATATGCTAAACCAATTACTACTTTGCATCTATTGACCAACATGATTTTACTTTTCTTTATTTAGACTGTATATCGACAATGTATGGAGCAATATGTTCATAATATATCCATAATTGATAATACAACTGTTAGACCACCAGTTGTTTGTCGAGAACCATGGTCAAGTGTACCTGATAACGTTTTTCCAAATTTATGGCGAATCGTTTACTGGACATCACAATGTCTCACATGGCTTATACTTCCTCTAATGCAATCGTATATAAAGGCTGGTGATTTCACTGTACAAGGAAAATTAAAATCTGCTTTAATCGACAATGCAATTTATTATGGAAGTTATTTGTTCATATGTGGAATTTTACTAATATACATTGCATTGAAACCTGGACTGGATCTCGATGGGTAAGTGTATTTGTCTAAATAAAATATTCTTAAATATTGATCAGCCGTGATTATGCGCTATTATTATATCCAGTCCTACTTAGTTTATCTTATATAGATGTCCTTCACGTTGATGATAAATGACTTGCGTTTTGAGATGCCGAATTTCAGCCTAGAAATATTTAGAAATCTCACATGAAAAAATTAACAAATATGACGACCTTCATGTTGAGTTATATGTGTGATATCATAATTTCCGTATTATCTTTATAACTCTAAGTAATATTTGTTCATTCGGATTTAATGGTTGCATATTTTTGACATTAATGAGTAACTATTTATCACATTGTCACATGTAAACCTTTGTTGGTTCATTTGGTGCGTGTTATTGAGCGGTCATTGACTAAATTCAGGATAAGTGAGGATCAATTATCATAGTTATCACTGTATTAGCACATTGTTCGATAACGTTTTCAGAACCTATATTACAGGAGGACTCAAGATTCCGCAGTCATTTAAAGTAATATTTTTACGCGTTACTATCTTATCGTATATCTATCTTTAACAAAATGATTACATTGCTAAAGAGAAATATTTTTTTATTTTGTACATTTTGTACAGTAGCTCTATCCGAGCAAAGAACATTTTACAATGACAAGGATACTATACTTAATACAAATGGAACGTTAGAATTCAGTTTTACGCCCAATCCTTCAGAACCTAATTACACAACATCCACCAAATTTCCTATATCAAATTTGCCTTTAACTGAGCCCTCTGTTGAATTGGAGACAATCAATCTTACAACAAGTGAAATAGTGACCCCAGTGACAAATATAATCTTTATAACAACTGAAGATTCATTAAATGGTGCTAGTGCTACAACTTCAGCAACTTCACAAATGCCAAATACAGTAATTGATACTACTGAAAGTACTTCTTTAACTTTGCCAAAAGTTGTTACTCCAGTCTTTGATAAAGTTGCTTCCACGGGTTCTACGATAAAAGAATTAGAAGATATCACAACAGAAGATGAAACAATTGCACACACAGATGCACTTAAATCTTCTGTTCATCAGCAAATGACAATATCTTCTACGTCGGATCTACATACATATTCGATAACAATTGAAGAAGAGTATGCGGACGCTGAATTATTAGTAATTCCTTTAAAAAATGAAGAATCATCTACTGCAAGAGAATTACCTACTGCATTTTCTCATACGGATGAAAGAACTGCAGAAACGAGAACGGTACGAGAAACTTCACCAGCAGAAACTACAGATGCGATATTTAATTTAGTATCTACTGTATCAGATCCAAGTGTTGTGAATCCTGAAAGTGAAATTAGCCCTATTTCCATATCAACGGAAACTACTAAGTACTCGATTAATTCACCTACAGCATACACAGAACAGTCAACATTATCGCATACTGAATTTGACACCGATGAAGACTTTTCTTCCCTGCTATCCGTTGCATTTGCTACTAAAAATGGATTTGTAAATACTTCAAGCTCTTCTATAAGTATTCTACATGATACAGAATCACCACCAACCACAATCTCCAGTTTCAGCGCAAATCAAACTCCTTTGAACGTTATTAAGATAAATGACACTCCAATCTGGACTAATCCATCAACAACACCCTATGTTACTACTCCTATGCAGATAAACGATAAAATTAAAGAAACCCTTCATCATGCCATCGATACAACGACAATGAGTACGAACGCAAATGAGTTCGAAATACTTATAGCTGCAGCATCCGCTGGTGAAACACATTTAAATTATAATGAAAGTATTTCACGAAAATTAATCAATACAACCACTGCAGAACCTGTGAATGAAACGAATAAGTTATTAAGCTCATCAACTTCTGAAAATATATTAATTAATACTGAGAACACTTTAGAGAAAAAATCAACATCAACACCACGCGAGTTGGGTGATTTGGTTCAACTTTCAACAACATTAGTACCACATACAATTACTACAACAAGATCTCAATCATCTACAGTTGATGAAATCCATGCACCGATAGATAATATTCTCTTTGATCCAAATATTATTTTAGCAAAGAGAAGTCTTCAGCATCCATTATTTCTCTTGAATCAAGCTGATGAAACGGCGGATGAAAGCGGCTCGAAGAAAAAAATTAATCGGTATACCATTGAATAAATCACAATACTTATTCATTTATTTCTCCAGGTATAAGAAAAAGAATACAACTTTAAAGCAATCTTGTAATATTCTTGTTTGCAAATCTTTATTATAGAGGAGCCGTGCATCCTATTCAAATCAGTATTCTAAATGATCATCTGAGACTCGACAGAGAAGCACGATCAAGAAGTAAAACAGACAAAGAAGGCAATAATGATTTGGATACTGCTGAAAATTTTTATTGGGGCAATTGGCTATCATCTGGGAATAAAGAACAATGGCACCATAATGACCGCTCTTATGATTACGGAACCGATTATCATAGATCCACACCTTTTAGGCTTATTCCTGTATTCTCTGGTTAAAAACTTATTTTAAGTGACTCATTACTAATTTAATTCTAAATATTGTAATATTTATTTAAATAAAGTAATGATAATTTTCTAAGTGTTGCATATTGTTTTTTTTTTATTTACCCTCACTTTAACGTATAATATATACATTTGAATATTGAAATTTTTATATGAAAAATTGTCACTTTTAATTTTCAGTCAAAAATTAAAAGCTATAGCCTCATCAGCCTCGAATACATGGGGATTATTTCTTCTGGTTCTTCTTCTTGGCTATGCTCTTGTGGAAGTACCGCGTGGCCTATGGAATGCCAGCAAACCCGGATACACTTTGCATTATAGTTATTTCAAGGCAGCCAAACTAAGCTTAGATAAGTGTGAAGCGGAAGAAGCAGTCGATGACATACTTGAGGTATGTAAACATTTGCTAAATCAATTACAATGAACTATATATGCTATTTACAAGATAGCACTCTAGCTGTAATGGAACTTCATTGAATATTTTAATTTTAGTCATTACAAGCAGCATCTTTGGCTATTGGACCAGGTCATCCATTTCATAGAAATTTGGAAACTATATTACAAAAAGTACCAGCTGAATTGAAAGACAGGATGAATAGAAGACAATTGCCTGATGATACTCCAATTGATACTCCATCCGAAAAAGCTTTGATCCGACTACATAGACAAGTTTGTTTCAAAAATAAACAAAATTGCCACGAAAATAATGATACAATCTATAAAACAATCATTTACATTAAATATGGATTCAATGTTGTTTTTCAGACTATAAAGTCTTTGCAGACCTTACAACGAACGGAGACACAATGGGGTATATTAATAGATAAAATATTTAACCTGGAAGACGTTGCAAAAAATCAAGCTAGTCACGATAAAAGATTTAAACCAACTTTCCCAGTTATGCGACCATTCCCATTACGATTAATTTATACTCCAACAATTGGTACGAGATATTTGTCTTTATATTAAATAATATTGATTATCTAATTATGGGTAAATTTATTACCAATACATTTTTTTAGAATGGTATTGGAAGTGTTTTGTTAAAAGTTACGTTCAAAAACTCGCTGCTATCGCTGCTGGTTCACTATCAGTAGCTGTTGTCTGGTCTGAAGTAACTTTCTTCAATAAATCACCGGTATTATCATTGTTTGCTCAATTTGTGAACTTAGCTAAAGTAAAGTACGATTACTTTACGATCGAGGTAAGAACATATTTGTTATTTGTATGTCATCTGAAATATTTCTGATTAGCTTTTATTAATGTCGATGTCTTTCTGACAGGTTCTGTCGACATTGATTATTGCTTATTTATGTTACTGTGCTTATTCCACGGTTCTCAAAATTCGTGTATTGAATCTGTATTACTTGGCACCGCATCACCAAACTAATGAATACAGTTTGATATTCAGCGGTATGATGTTATGTCGACTTACTCCACCTATGTGTCTTAATTTTCTGGGCCTGATTCATATGGACTCACATATTATAAAAACTCATATTCTTGAAACACATTACACGCAGGTAAAGTCTTTTTCTAACTATTGGCGTTGAGTATGTTTTTACATAGAAAGTTATGTTAACATTTTCTCTTTCTTTACAGGTAATGGGACACATGGATGTTATATCAATAATATCCGATGGATTCAATGTCTACTTCCCTATGGCCATCCTAGCTTTTTGCTTAGCAACTTACTTTAGTTTAGGCAGTAGATTACTCTCTATGCTTGGCTTTCAACAATTTCTGGGCGACGATGAACTCACGGCAGATCTTGTTGAAGAAGGTCGAGAGCTAATTAAACGAGGTGAGATTTAATGAAGGATTATCATTTCTATAATTATTTGATACAATATCCAATGTCCCTAATCATTGCGAATCTGCTGTTTCAGAGAGGCGTAAACGCCAAAGGGCGGAAGATTCCATGAGCAGGAGACGCGAATTTCAGGAGAGGTTTAATAACGTGGGAAATGTATCCAGATATAGAACAGCTAGACAGAGTACAGACACTGGTATGTAAAAATTCTTTTAAAATATCTTCATATTTTTAAATTTCAATTACGTTTTATTTTTAAACAAATTTACTGCAGTACGACCTTTGCGAAGAGATGAATCTACAGAATCCGCAAGAGCGGGTCTTTTACGCGATGTCGATCCAACCGATTACTACGCTGGTACGACTATGGAAAATGATAGTTACGGTGCAAGCAATCGTTTTGATCGTGGTTATCAAACTGATGATTTCTCCGATTTGAATACAGATAATTTAAGAACATTCACGACAAGTACAACTCGTGTAGGACCACCACCTCGAGGATTATTTGACGATATATAAACACGAAAGACTTATTTTATAATCATTATTTATTACTTGTCCTTAACACATTCGCTGCCAACAACGAGTTATCTCGTAGGAAAGCCTTTTTAAAAATGTCGCTCTGCAGCGAACGTGTTAAAAGACTATCGCGGTCGCAGCTACAATATAATGTACATTTTATAAAATTATTTCTTGAATGAGATAGCATAAATTCTATTCATATAATTTGAGTGGTGAATAGTATCAACGTTGCAGTTGTGTATTCTTGCATATGAATATTATAAAGATTGAATTTTAGAATAGTGAGTAGAATTTTTATCACGGTGCTGAATGTAAGAAAATCTTCATATTTAATTGTCGTTCAATAATTGAGACAATGTTCAATTAGAGTAGCGATTGACACATCTACGTAAATCGAAATAAAGAAAAGACAGAAGAGTAGCAAACGTTTCTTTCCTTAATCTTTGTATAATTATGGATACCTGAATATGGTCAACGATATATGGAAAATCATGTATCCTGGGTAGTTAAGAATCCAATGTTTTTGTAAAAAAAAGTCCAAGTATTATTTCAAAATAGTTGAACAGATGCTTCTTTAAAATATGATTACAGCATGTGTATTCTTACACTCATGCATTCTACTTGCAGAAAATTATACTATGATACTGTCAAACGAGATATATTTTATTGTCTTAATTAATTAATCTGTATATTTGTATATTTACTTTGATTGTGTTTCGTCCATCGTCTTGAAATATTAATGTCAATAATTATATTATTATGTAATTTTCTTCAGTAATAGTATTATTTATGTCATATTTTATGGATGGTATAGTGTAACCAACGGATAATAAAGAAGTACACATATTTCTAAACTCTTTAATTGCTGAGTGGAGCATATGTTTACATATAATCAAAGTATTTCATCCGCTATAATTTCATTACCAAATTCATTATTTCATATTTATAAATAATAACAAATCACATAGAAAAACAAAAATGTTCGGAATTATAAAAAAGGAATACATTGATAAATGTTAATAAGAATTTTGAACGAATCTAGGATTAGTAAAAAATGAACATCTTTTTAATATATAAAGCCGCAGTATTGAAATAATGGAAATCACTGACAGTAAAAATATAACTTCAACAATAGACCAATAGGAAATTTAGTAAAATATATTACACAGTCTGCCAGTTCTACTAGCTTTGTGCTAACTATTATCGATTTGTTATTAAAAATAAATTTATCAAAAATTGTTCAAAAAATTAGTTTAATATTTACTGTATTCATACTAATTTCATTTCAATTTTCTTTTTTATATTTATGTAGTTCGGAATAGTGCAATATGGAAATATAGTTATCATTTAGCTCTACCTCTACTATCCCACGTGTGGAAGTCAATTGAAATCAGTGTAGTGTGATTTTACATACGAATATTGTAACGATGTGTTGTATAAAGTATTTAAATTAGATATTATTTAATCGTGATCGAAGTAATTTAAAAAATTCTCTTCTGTAAAGTCAAGCTCAAACGATATATCGTATAATACATTAAACGGTATTCAATAAATACCAAACTATACTTCAATAAATTTTTCAAAAACTCTACTGTAATTTGAATTATTATCTAATACATGTGTTACTGAAAAAAATTGTTTGAATTTGCCTCTTCATTCATAAAATAAGCTGGATAAAGTATATATAATTTTACTGGTGTAATCAAAAATAATAATCGCAACTAGTAATAACGAACAGGTGCGATTTGTTAAAAAAATAATGTTTAAAAGCTTCACTAATATATAATCACTAGCAAAACATGCAACTTATAGATTATAGAAACATAACATAACATAACTGTCGACTATATTAGAGTACCCAAAACCGTATAACACTACTGCTAACGTAAAACACAGTCTTGACGATTATTGCTGACAGTTTAAACTATATCAACGAATAATATATTTTTTGGCAAAAGAAAAGCATTTAAAGAAATAGGCAAATTAATAATCTCATTGGCACATATGTGCAGATTCATACAATTTGTATTCTAATACACAAAATAAGAATCTTGTGCAATGTATCTAAATTGGATCATAAAGTTACCACAGTGATCAAGTCCTATAAATATCTAAGTAAAATAGACTATGTAAAATGTAATAATCGCCAGGACGAAAAATGCCAATGTGTAGGCAATTAACATTCGAACTATTTTTATGTGCTCTGCATGCGAAATGCGACTTTTCACATGTTCTTGTCGAGAACTAGTCAGATCCGGCATTAATAGTAACGGTTCTAGCAATAACAAACTTGATCTATTAGGCCGAGGTTCAATGGTTGATAAACGAAGTTCATTTTGCTTTAAATTGCGCAGTTTAGCTATATCATTGCGATAATTAATCCAATTGTGCAGATCTGCCTCGTAGCCGATATTTTTGATTGAGTGTAAAATAGTGTCTTGATTAATTTCAAAAATCATGGGTATGAACCCAGTTTTGGAAACGCGGCGGTAATAATCATTTGTATTACGGTGATATAATTGCGTATTCGAAATACCACTGAATGTATTGTTCGTAAGAAGAATAGTTGGCTCTAATGTTGATTTCAGATCAAATACGTCTTGGGATTTGCCATTAGAATAGAGTATACCCGATGCGTTAGTTTTGATCAAGTTAAAAACAGGCATATAACTCAGATTTTTGTGACAATGCAAAAGCTCCCTGGTGTCTAAATTATTCGAGTGTATATTATATTTAAAGTATAGCGAATCTTCATATTGAAGTAAGAGAGCTTCTTTGGCAGAAAGTGGTTTCTTGAAATATATCAAACGGTCACTGTACACGGGACTCATTTGCAATATGGCGCATTGTTTACAAATTCGATGTTTTGGAAGAAATAATGTATCTATTAAGGTCTTGGCCGTAGTTGGACTGTATTTTTCATAATAGTCAAGAATATCACACTTTGCACTTTGTGAATCGTTTGCTACACCTATTTCCTCGTAGATATGATCGAATGTACGCGATTTATTGATATCAGAGTGCACATGAATTTGAAAATCAGGATACTGATAAGTGGTTGCAAATAAGTCCTCCATGCTACTTTTCCTCTCGGCACTGATCCAATCTTTACCATCAAATTTGCCTTTAATTTTATTCATTTGCCTTTCGGAATAATTTGCACTAACGTCGCTGCCATATATAAATTCTGCTGCTCCACGTATAATATCGGTATTCGTTATTGCAGAAAAAGGCTGAACGGTTTCTAAAACGGTGCAATTGTCTGAAAATGTATTTCGGTTTGTCATTCGTTGTTCATCTCTGTAGTCTGTGTTATTAGTTGCCATTTGAATGCCTGAAGGCGATGTAGGAGTGTTGTCATATGCAGAAATTACATCTACGTTAATAGCGACACGTGATGGTGCATCATTTAAATCTACATGTGGAGTAACGTATGCGTGTGTCTCCATGCATTGTGTAGCGAGTGCATCTTCATCAGTACATAGGCTGTCTCGACTGGCTTTATGCCTAATGCTACGTTCTTTTTCTAATGTCAAATATTCTAAGTGTAAATAGCGGTGGTGAACACACGCAAAGTTATATCAATTTACTGGCTTCTCATTTTCGGTCTGCAATTCCCGTTTCAGTTTTTCTAATTCATAAAGGACCTGAAATCACAGGGATTGTAGATATATTCTTTTTTTTTATAATAACCTAATTGATAATATGCTACAATTATTTTCATTTTTGCTCGGATAATTATAATAAACACGTACCTCTAATATAGTGGATGCACTCCATGCTTGGGTCCGACAACTGTCGCGGCAGTATTCACCATCCTTGTTGGTGAGTTCCGGTAGACCTCGCCAATGATTAGTTGATGCCTCAATTAAGTGCCGTGAAATGATCTGTTCAGTAGATTCAATTGTACGGCGCAGCTCTTCAACGCCTCCGACCAAACGTGAAAAATGTAGACGAGCCCTTAAGAAGTATCCTATTGGCCATAACCATTCCTGGAATATACATTTTTCTTTTAATTTCATGTGAGGGACTATCGTAATATTCTGTTAATGAACTTACTGGCCCCTGATGATAATTCCAACCGTGTGCCACTTTCGGATCGTTACTGTCATTGGAATTATCATAATATCCATTGTACGCCCAATCAGCAGGATCTAACGTTTTCATTCCAAGTGGGCCCAACAATATTTCCTCTGCATTTTTCAAAGCAGTCCATGCATGTTGTGGATTAAATAATTCTGGTGCCTGTTTGAGATTTATACAAAATTATATATAGTAATGTACAGAAACCTTGTACCATTATTTAAAGATTTGGATATTACTTACAGCTATCATAGCAATTGGGAAGTTAGGACGCAGTTGATAATCAGTCCAAGGCTGGGTTGCTCCATGACTGTCTTTAATAATACCGCGACGATGAATCAATTCTGGTGCCAATTCTCCGTCCGTTGGTTTTTCATTAACGTAAAAGTACTTTTCGAAGTTTGCAGCTATTCTGTCTGCCCATTGTTTATAACTCCAGATGACGTCCGTTCCTGTATTAAGAAAAAAGTTTCCTGATGCTCATGTTTCTGAATCGATATATTATAAATAATAATAATTTACCATCTCGATTTTTTCTTTGCACACTGCCATAGGGAAACAGATTTTGCTTATAAAGTTCTGCCAAGAAACTAAGGGCACTGTTGCTTAGTCCTACAATTTCCACAGCAGATCCATCCCTAGGTGTTGCCGGCTTTCCTTTGTTTCCTGCCTTCTCAGATGAACCCATTTTGTCCATCCAGGTTCCACAATTGGCGTCATTTCCACCAAAAACAAAGCCGGTTTCAGGATGAACTCCGATTTGATTATTAAAACCACGATCCGTCATGTGTTCATCGATTTGCTTTCCAGCATTTCTTTCTCTGAAGCATAGACCTTGGAAATGCACTGTAAGTGCTTCTTGTATAACATCATGCAATGGTTGATCCTAGAAAATGCATATATACCATTAATATCTAATACAGCAAAAAAACTGCTTAATTTCATGCAAATTGATTGTCATATAAAATCTTTTATTACGTACCACTTGTCCAGCTGGTAGTGCAGGAGAATCATCAGTAGGAAAGAGTCGGGAGACTTTATCGGATAAGATTTTTATACCATCTGGAACTTCCTGGATATAATGTTGAATGGTATATAACCACCACCAGATGGCATCACGACAATTATATCTAGAATAATAATATTAGACGAATAAAGGATTGAAAGAATATTATCTCTTGCGATGAAGGAGTCCGCTTGCCAGACTTACCGTGAATTCTTCCCTTTATCTAAAAGATTTGGGATTAGGCCATGTCTCAAAGTTCCAGCATAGCCAAGAATAATGAATCTAGCTTCCTCGTATCTCCCAGTTAAGAGGAAAAGTCCTCTGAGCGCGATGAAAGTGTCTCTTCCCCAGTTTCTCATATATCCAGTTGTGAAGTGAGGCAGACCCGCGGATAACGTAAGACATTCTTGGATCTTTTTTCCATCGATTTCTTTAATTTTTGGTTTAGGCGGATCCAAAAATGGTGATAAATCTGGCAGTTGAGAAGAATTCACTATGCCTCCCGTTTGGACACTTACTAAGGCTAATAACTTGACGAATGTGGATCCATCTTTCACGAAGCTAAAGAATATCCATGATTTTAGAAATATAATATGCGTCAACAAACAATATATGTGCTCTTGTAATGACTTACTTCGACATTAGACTGTAACATTGTTCCAGTAAAGTAATATAAACGTTTACAATTATTACGTCGAAGTAACTTGGTACCAAATAGCGGGGAAGAATTTTAAATGGTTCTGCATTTTGCTCAATCCATTCTCCAAGTGCAGCGGTACCTTCATCTGACTTCAAACGCTGCCAGGTATAATCTACATATATAACATAAATTTGTAATAAAACAATCAATTCAGATTAAAATAATGACACAATTAATTAGAAATATGCAATTGTACCTATCAACCAATTTCCCTGACGAAGATTGGCACATAGTGGGTGACCCAAATCATTATTTGGTCGAATATCCGCCAGCAAAGATATCACGCCTAAAAAGAAAAGTATTATTTAGAGATAGTTATAAAATATTGATTAACTTAGAAAAAAAAATACCTTGAAGTCCCGCATAAACAAGAGGACCATATCCAGGAATATTGTAAACACCGACGCGATTAGAAGTGTCATCGCGTTCTTCCTGGTCGCAACGATAAAGAGCTTTGTTCAAATCCGCTAATTCCATACGAGAAATGATAACGCGTAACTCTGAGCTCTTTGAAGATGTAATTGTTGCTATGGTACTGTGCAATTTTGCAAGAGCAGGTTTTATATTGACATGAACGGATACACTGTTATTGAATAAAAATAATATTAAAGAGATTAATTGACAATGTAAAATTAAACAAAAATATATTTAATTTTACTTACCGAATGGCTACTACCGATCCTGGTTGGAAGTTCGTGAAGTTGAGTTGCGTAATTTTCGGATCCCCGGAATCAACTTTTTCGAAAACAGTGGAGTCGCAAAGTTGAATATGTTCTTTAAGACTTAAAATATATTCGGACATGCCATTGATAACGTTTTTATCTTGATTATACTTTTCAGGAAGATGGAAAGGTGATGTACCGTTTCTAGAGAAATATATAACGTTAATGTCATCTGTCTCTAGACAATTTTTATACAACGAATTAATACGATTTCTTAAAACTTACTTGACACCCTCGTGGGAAAGCGAAGCTTCCAAAATAATTTCTTCGACAACTCCTTCGACTCGTAAAGGTTTTATATATCTCCTCAAGTCATTGGCATTCGGATCAGGATGTTTGAATGCCGTAAATGCCACTAAAATAACACTTTCATGAGTAGTTGGTGAATGTCTTGTTACCGCAACAATATCCGGATCCATTTGATCCACAAATACCTAGAGCAAGCATATAATTCGTATAGAAACCGATGAACCGAATGCATCAATAAAATTTGAATAATTTACCTGAGAAAACTTTTGTCGGCCAAGATTATAATGTAATTCATTCAATGCCCTTTTAGCTGCAATTATACCACTATTAAAACTGACAAGATTAACATCATTTTTAGCAAGATCTTCATCATCAGTCCAAGAAGTATATTGTCTAGTTTCATCCACGACATGAATCTAGAATATTTGTAACGCAGAATTAGGGCATTTGAGTTTTAATTAACGTCGAAGATTAATAATCCTTAAGATCAGCATTACTAACATGATGAGGCACAAGTTCGTCGTATCCACGATTGCTCCCACTTCCACAGCTCGCCATAGATACTAAAGCTGCACTTGGCAGTAAATCAAATAAACTGCGCTTTTCCACTGGACTAGGATTATCATGAGTTAAGTCAAGGAAAAGTGCGTGTGCGATGCTTGGTACTAATGGCCGTTGAGAAGCCTGTATAAAAGCGCCGACAGGTTCTCCACCATAACGATAAACCAAACGTCCCTCTTCGTGACTATCCCATGCTGACATGGCCTCTGTACGCAGTATTGGAATTATGAAATCTCGATATATCACAATATCGTGATTAATAACTTACCGCGTATAAGGGATGTAATACCAAGACGATTAACGAAAATGTTATCCTTCTGATCCGAGTTGGTAAATAATTCTGCTACTACATACAAGTCAGGTCGCACTCGACGTGCTGCATCCAACATATACTGTAAAAAATATCGTTTTTCAGCATTTTACATATTCTATAACAGTGCAAGGTAATGAAATATAATATATACCTCAGCAATTGGAATTGGGGTTGAATGGCAATTGTCTAATCTTATACCGTCAAATATCTTAGCCATTTGTTCCACGTATGCGGTCATATGTTGCCATAGGAATGGAGAATCTTCTGGTTTATCTCCATATCTAAGGCGCAAGATTTCAAGATCGATTCATAATTGCATAATGAATAAATATATTACGTACCTCAATTTTACACTGTCTCCCCAGGCGATGAGTTCTCTTCGTATATACACATTGGAATCTGGATCCGCGAAATTTTTCAGGGGATCACTATTCATTACCCAGCCGTTATGTGCCATAAGATAACAGCCAGTTTCCGAATACGCAATAGTTTCTCTTTCTGCTAAAGATCTGGGAGCTCCGTAATCCGTGAAATATCTTTAAAATAATATTAACATACACTTTTAATTCCGAATGGAAAATCTAGAATATAAAATTACCTGGGTAAAAAACGTACCTGGGTAACAAAGGATGTCTTTCGCTTACTTCCTTTTGTCTAGGACCATCAGATTGAACCCGGAAGTAACGAATTCCAGCAATGGAATTTTCTACGGCAGCATTAAGATTATTTTGGACTTCGTTGACAATCTCAGTATTCAATTCATGAAGCTTTCTTCTCAAATCCTCAGAACAACGCTTCAAGCGAGTCTCTTCGTCGAAACAATCGGTTCTGTAATACGTAAAGAAATTTATTTTTCAGATGAATTTGTTATTACGTCTACTTGCGTAATTTTATGTACCTGTAAGCGTTGTAAATTTCTAAGGCCAGTTGAATATCAATAGTGGCTTTTAAACGGCGAAACTGCGGATCACGTATCACGACAATACTTTCCTCTGGAGTCTTTGCACTAACTTCTTGTGGCATTTGATTACGTGCAGCGTTCAAGAATTCAGCAACAATTTCATCAACATCTATAGTATAGAGTTCGTGCAGTTTGATCAGGGGTAAGAAGTGACTGTGAAGAGCATGGCGAATCGACTGTAAATAAATGACTGAGTTTTAATCCATGTTAATTATTATAAAAGAATATGTCATAATTACGTTTAAATGCTCTTCAGTCTCCACCACTGTAGGAATTCCCTTGAATTCCCATTCGCCAGCGGCTACTTGTACAGTTAATTCAAATAAAGCTGCGTCCAAAATATAAGCAGGGCGTAGGTGAGGACAGTTCATACAATTGTATGTACATTCTGGATGTGAAATTAAGAAAGGACTCTCATTTGCTGTATGATTCAGAACAATATCACAAATACTTAACATCTGAAAGAAAAAAGAAATTATATGAAAACTTGCAGATTTTATATAATTACGCAATTATACAAAATTTCACTTACATGCCATTCATTATGCATTTTAGTTATGAGTTCCTCAACATCATCAAATGTGATTTGTTTGTCGTCGTCACTGAATGAAGGATTTAATTTTAATTGGTCGCAGAGACTATAGGATGAGTTAGAACCGCCGAGTTCCTAATGTTAAAATATCATTATTGACTTAGAATAGTGATCAAGCTTTGAACATTTACAAGAAGTAAACTGACTTGTATTGGTGTAAAATGTATCATATTATATCCAGAATTACGAGCAACGAGCAGTTTATTTTCCCAGGTGGATAAAGGTCCCAAACTTTTTGCTAAGACAGTTTGACATTGGATACAATCGAGTGGAATAATTTCACCGTTTGTACCCACACTCAATTCAGGATCCACTAACAGGTATCCTGAGGCGATAGATTTGGTATTGTTCTCTATACTACAATGATAAATGAAAAAGAGTAGATATCAATCTCTATTACATACAATGCTTTTCCAATGTAAAATTTACCCGGCATCAGTGATGTAATAATGAAAGGATCCGGCAAGCGTTAGGTGTAAATTAGCCGTTTCATTAATCCATTGAAGCTGGTAATAAGTATGTCTTTCAAACGTTTGTCCACTCGGTGGATGATTTGTAAAAATATCAACAGTTCTTCCAAGCAAAGAGGGTCCAAGTCTGAATTGAACCTGAAACCCTATTAAAGATATAATATGTATTGCCGACAATAAATTTTTATTTTAGATTCTATTGTAGTGTATAATAGATTATTTGCATACTCTTTTTAACTCGATATAATGTTCCATCTTGATGTTCTCCATTATTCAGAGTAAGGACTCTCACTTCTTCCGCAACTTGAGGCTCAATGGTTGAAGAATTATTTTCTGCCATGTTGCCAATTATTGTCTGGAAGAGAAATATAAATTCAGTAATGTTTTGCTTGACCAGTGCAATATTAGTTCTAAATTTGTACCATTTTATCCATAGAGCACTTAAAACATTGTATTTCATAAAATTTAAAAAGATCCAAAGCTTAATAATAATATTAACGTCTCATTAATTAATTTGATATATAGAAGTTTATCAAAATGATAAAATTACTTAAATCTTTGGTATTCAAGATTTAAACAAATGGTACACTAAGATGGCATCTTAACACTCCTTTGGACTGTGTGTTTGGAACAGACCCTCCGTGAGGAAAATGTTCAGTACTTACATAGCAAAGCTAGTAGACCACTGTCTACCTATGCAAGCTAATATAACTTATTGGCGCAATGCAACCACCAAGCGTGCAAAAAAAAGCTGTATTATATTACTTAGTTCTGCTGCATAAACATACATAAAGGTGGTAGCTATTCTTACTCTACATTCTTAAATTACACCTTTGAATTCAAGTGTGTGGAAATAACAGAATATTTCCTGCTATACAATTTATTTACTCTAAGAGATTTAAAAGTTATTTATACTATATCTTAGTGAAAAACGAATTTCATCATGAATGACTAAATATCAGTTATTATATTTATGAAACTTACATAAGACCAGAGGAAGTTCAAATAGCGGCATTTGGAAACCGTTGAAAAAAATTTTTTCAATCTCTTATAAATAGTACTTGTTGACTTCCAAACACTTTTCTTTATTGCGACCATTATTTCCATTTCAGCAGGACACAAGATAAATTGTTACTTTTTTACCAAAATTTGTGCAGTGGTTTTTTTTAAGGACTTTCTATCTTATGCCAATAATTTTGATATTTTTTTTAACATAATAACATAGAATTTACCCTGTGACACCTATAACAAATGTAGTGATTCACGTTATAATTATTACACTCTTTTCTCTTCTTTAATTGATTTTTATAAAATAACAAGAAATTATATCAGAATTATACTATATTATAGAACTTACATCATTCACAGGGAGTACATTAATGATATACTTATTACCAAAATTAAAATTCTCAATTCAACTGTTATAGTTTAAGACAAATGTCAAGTATTTCAAAGGTCAATTTTCAAAATACAAGAAAGAAGAGACTGTGTCAACCTCACACTACAAATAAACAACATTTAATATTCTATATCAAACCACGCCACTTGGAAGAGAAAAAAAGAATCGTGTTTGAGAAATCAGATTATACAACATGTGATTACCATTAGCTCAACATGTGATATTAAGCATAATGCATGGAATATTTAGTCACTGCTTGATGTTTAGTATAAACATGGAATTCTAATTTCATTTGCTACTTCCAAAAACTGATCAAGTATATATCCCAATAATAAAGATCACTATAATATATGATAACTACTAATTTGTATCTTATTCCTAATATCTACTTTAAATTCCTCTTTTCTTTTTTTTGTTATGAATATATTATGTATTGAAAAAATTTAATTGAATGAGAACTATTATTTAACATTTCAAAAGTATTTCAACTAAAGTAAGACAATTGAAAGTTGACTAATACTCTATGTTTTCTATATTATATCCATCGATAAATAGAAAACTTAAATATAGAACAGAAAAACCAACAGTCATGAACAATAACTTATCAACTGACTTGATGGTCTTTGAACCAATGCTAAAAAAGCAGAAAATATTATATAAGGCATTATACTTAGAATAAGCATAGTGATTATTTTAATTCCATTCCAAAACAAACAGATAAAGTATAAAGATAATACAATTGCAACAATTGGGCTATATTTTCATATATTTCAATTTGCTGAATAGAACAAAATAATTTTACAACATAAATTGTATTTTACTTATAACTATTATTAATTAATGAACAAAATGTACATGCTAATCTAGTTGTCTTATTAAAATAAGCCGACATGCTATAGATTATGAAGTTACAATAAAAGTATCTGAAAAAATATAAGATGTTATCGCAAAGAACTGTCAGAAACAGAGTAAACCACGCAATTTTTACTATTTCTAATCAACAAGAAGAACATACAAGATAAAATAAAATTCCAGTAATGTATCAACTAAAGAAAAAAAAAACAAGAAAAATCACCTTAAAGACAGAGCTCCTGTATCAAAAGGACTAACAATGTTTATTTCAAATTTGACCTCTATTTGAAGGAAGAACGACGTAAAGGTCACAGAATTAAGACTGGTAGACCATCTTTAAATCCCACAAGCTTAGCAGACGACAGGCTGCGTTTGTGCGGAAAATTCATATTGTGATTGGTCATCGGTTTTGCATCACAGCAACTTCATGTTCGTATTTGAATATTTCCTTTAATCTAATAAAACATAATTAAAATCATTTTTGCAATATCTCCATATCGATGCAATAAGCCAACAATGCATTTTGCTATAATACTTAAAATATCTTACTACTATTTAGTATTTAAAATGCGTTTATTGACTTAACTACTAAGAACATCTTTTAATGTTCATTTCAAATTATAAAACACATTCAACTCAAATCTATTATTCATGGTTCCTCCACAACTTCACGCATATGTTTTAAAAGTAGCAATGAAGCTATTTTTTAATTCATCCTATTTTACTAATATTAATTTTGTTATATGCAGGGAAGCACGAGCAACGGATATTCTCGTTCGTTGCAAAAAGTATTAAATGGAAGTTAAAATTCTGCATGGGTTTAATAGAAATTTTATAAGCCTGTTGTTTTTAACCATAATCACGCTCAGGACCATAGCTGTTCAAGATGGATATGTAGAATCATACGACGACGCGTATGACAATGATCAAGCCATTGAACCGTTTTTACGAGACGAGGATGATGAAAATGGTCTCAGTTTTCCTATGCGTGGAGATATTAATACATATACCACAACGCCCTTAAGTATATTACATATTTATAAGACAAATACATTCATTAGTTCCAAATGTGTATTATGCGACACAAAATTATCTTTCCAGCACTCCATCGTAAATCTAACAGATGCAACGAAGATCAAATATTGTCGTATTTGGCAGAATTAGAAGTAATTAATCCTGAGAGTATTTTACGTATCGCATCAAATAAGGACCTCGAGCATCTTTGTAGGTTTGTACGTACATTGTAGCAACATATAAGTTTATGCATTATGGTTACGTTAACAATGAATCTGAAATTACATCGTAACTCAGAAACTGTATAGCAATAGAACCGATTTTTATATCAACCGTACATACTTATTGGAGCACGAGACTAGAAATTGTACTTGTTAGGATAATAACTAGATAAAGGGGAAAACATTGTTAATGCGTTATTTTCATTTGTGCAGAAGGATAGCAGGAAATTTGGATTCAATAGATGCTTTTATGCAAACTTGCATTCCTTTGCCACAAGATCATCTTTATATGCAACTTATAGCTGGAGTTCGTGTACTCAACAATAAACTATGTATTCCGTCTGAGTATCAAAGGGGTATGTTTATCGCGCTAGGAATTCACTAATTATTCAAGCCATATGTCTTTTTTACTATAAGTCTCAGATACTACAATGGAGATAATGAATATTAGAATTTAAGAGTTACCTTTCCTGCTATCAAGACCTGCATGACGAGTACATTGATTGTACCGGTCCAGCTGATTGGACGGAGAATATGGCAGATAAAGAATTATGCGAGTACGAAACTAAGAGATATGTTATGTAATTCAGAAAATAAATTTCGCACTTTTTATACACGGATAATTTGTTAACAAAAAAATATGGACAAGAAGCAAGCATTTGTAGGAAGTATATGAAAAAAAAAGTAAAATATAATTTTTAATTGATATTTTGTTTTTCAGACAATACAAGTCTATAGCCGATTGTTACTACACAAAAACAGCTTTGCTTTGTGGCATAAAGGCAGCCAAAACAATAAAGGAGCTTTTAATTCGTGTAATAAATGCTGTTATTGAAGTGAGTATTAAGAAATATTCTTATCATGCTTGTGTGTGTATATAAATATAAATGTGTATATAAACAATAAATTATTTACTTATATATAAAGAAGTTATTGATTTTATTTGCAGACCCATTGTCCTGAGCTTCGAAAAAATCCAACAGTACCTGATCCAATGCCCGAATTTGTTTATCCTAGATCATCGATTTCTTGGTATCTCGAATTTCATCCAAAATTATACCTTTTGATAGCTTTATTTAACGTTTTCTTAATATTATAGTAAAATGCAGTATACTTCGTATATATTTTTCTAAGATATTTGAATAGATACAAATGATGAATCGATTCGTGTATTATTGCTGATTTATTCTGTAACCATAATGCTGTTTGTCATACCATATATATACATATTCCTTGCGCAAATCATTTTTAACAGGAATTAAATTAACTTAATATCTGTTATAAATTATTCACAGTAATATAATAGTCACTGATGTGTTGACCCAGTATGTAGTTTCCAATCGGTTGAATATCTCAAGCGATTAAATCCCTATTGCTTATTGTAGGAATTATGTTTTCATTACTTTCGCTACGCTTGAATTTTTCTAACCTACGTTTGATACTAAACGCCCTCAAGTTCCATTGTAATGTCACAACAGCGTATGAAATTTCGCTGAAGCAACTTAAAAAAAAATACGGAAGCACGCGTGACCACGTGAAGAGTGAAGTTTTATCGCTAAGGATACAGAATCTTGCATGCAATTTGGAAAACTGCAGCAATCTACGATAATACTTTTCATTTTTTGATGTCATTCTTTTTCTCGTGTACACAGTTCCAAAATGGCAGCGGCGACGGACGAGCTGAGTGAGTAGTCTTGAAAAAAAATCCTTTTATACCGAGTACAAGCGAGTAATCCCATAATGATGGTTATCAGCTTGTAAATAAAGTATCGGGTTACATGTTCGGCCATTAGCCGATTGGGAAGTCAAAAATAATATGCACTTTTTAGGCTGTAAAGAAAAGTCAAATGTCACGCCGTCATGTAAAAAGGCAACTTCACGCCCTTCGTTTTCTTCGAGGGCTGCGTTCAAATTTTCCTTTTCCGAATTTCAGATTTATCATCCCCCGTTCACCGGGATGACTCTCCTCCGTGGTTTTTGCTCTTATGCACCACGTGCTCTGATCTGTCAAATATTATATATGTTCTCTTGATTCTATTCATAGTTTTCGCCAATTATGTGCAACACCATTTTTGGTATACATACTCTCTGATCCTTTAAAGTTATTCAGTTTCTTTTTTAATGTAAAAACTCGATGACCCGCTTTGGAAATAATTTTCACAAATTATAATAATATCATACATTTCATTTTTATTGATCTGATGCTTCAAAGTTAGCATCACATCTACTATTACACTGTAGATACTTTAATAATAACCTGATAACCTGCTGCCTAAAATTCATGAATTATTATTATTAATATTAATACTTATTGATTATATTAATATTATTAATTATTGATTTGTTTATTTTTGTTCAAGTTCTTTTGGAGCGGGTATTTCTACGTTTAGGTTCAGCAGAAACAGATGAGCAGCTTCAAGCATCAGTATGTAAATTTCTACCACCTGTTTTGCTGAAACTGTCTAGTTCCCAGGAAGGTGTTAGAAAAAAAGTAATGGAGCTGCTCATTCATATCAATCGGAGAGTGAAAAGCAGACCGCAAGTTCAACTTCCTGTGGAAGCTCTGTTATTACAGTATCAAGATCCTGCTGCCAGTTCCTTTGTAATTGTATGTTAACAATTCTGTTTCTTAGTCTCATTGCTCCATTATTTACAATGGTTCAGAATCTATACAATATATATATATTATAAAGTTATGTACTGCGTTCGTAAAATTAGTCAAATTTTTATATGCATTTAGAATTTTACAATAATATATATTAAATTGGGATATCCACGAATGGAAATTAGTAAACAAGCTGAATTAGTTCCCAGCGTATTAAATGCTATTGAAGGGAAACCACTGTCTCATCAAGACAGGTAAAGTATTTTATCAGCATTCATTGTGTATAATGACTATTAAATAATAACTGTATCATTAAATTTGTAGTTTGATGTTAGTAATAATGCCAACATTGGGTCATATAAATATTCCAATGGACAGTGATAAAAGAGCATCTCTGCTTGGCTTGCAGGATAAGCCTTATGTAGCAAAACAATTAATTAATTTTATGCTTGACGTATTGCTCCTACCATATGGGTAAGTGTACTCAATGTAAGAATATTAATACCCAAATATCATGTAGACTGTTACCCTTAACTTTTTAATGTAATCATAGTTCTGTGGGACAAGCTGAAAATCAGCAACCTGGACAACCAATTGATTGGTCCCAGTTTCCAGTACCGCCTGGACTGAGTGATTATGCATTCAAAAGGGTGATTGGTGAAAATCCACCAACTGCTGAGCAACTTGAGCATACTAAACTGGGCATAGTCAAATTTCTTGCTGGTGGATTTTTTTCTGATTCCGATATCCTCATTCATCTAATTGTTGCAGCTGCAGATACCAGATTCAGTGTTGCAAACATGGCTGATCTTGAATTGAAAAAAATTGTGGGGTGCGAATATAAATTGAATCAGATAACTTATCTAGCAATTAAATCATAATAAGTAACAGACTTTCTTTACAATTAAATTCATTTCAGTACGTTGGACTGGTCGTCAATGCAATTGGCTGCACCACTTTACACTTTGTTTTTGGGCACTGATGCACTGGCAACGCAAAAGGAAGTTAAGCCAGAAATGAAAAGATTACCAGCGAGTACGCGAATTCGCCTTAAGTTGTTGCATTATCTTTGCCGCGTAACTAGAGCTGGTTTTATCATTCCTCCATGTATTCAGGTACAGATAATCATGAAAAATTAAAAATATTCAGAACCATGTCGTGACTGTGCACGTTTTTATCCACAGGTTGTATTTGATTCTCTCTATGGTAACAACACAAATCCAAAGTTAAAGTCGTTAGCCTTGCAATTTACCTCGAATATTGTGCAGCAGTAAGTATCAAATGAAATAATCATAAAATAGTAAGAGATGCAATATAAATTAATAATTTTTAATTTTATAGGTGCAGTTTGGCTCCCTTAGTTCGTGTAGCTGGCGTCATTCTGAATGGAATGGTAAAATTAATTTCAGAACGTGAGCCAGCTCACAAAGCTATGGCTTATACAGTCATTGGACAACTTGGTCAGAGAATCCCCACTTTAATTAATAAAGATTTAAGTTTGCTACAAAACTTCTTTGGTACTTTGGCATCAGTAAGTATCGTACTTGAATACTGGATACGGATCTTATTACTAATAATCCTTTCTATATAACTTCTATAATTACAGACTGACGGGGACTTGCAACAAACTGTGAAAAATGCATTGATTAGTATGTCCTCAGCATTTGTACTTAGTAGAGAGGATGAGAACAATGTAGCTATGATGCATGCATTGCTTTCCGTTCATATAGAATCTTCTGAATATTGCGTTAGGTAAGCAGATCCCATTTGAAAAGCATTTCGTCATAACTTTCGTACTTATACGATAATATTTAAATAATAGATTCGTTGCCGCTCATTATGCTGCAACAGTATTTCCACCTGATGATGCGCCTTCGCGATATCTATTACTTTTGGCATGTGGAGACAACAAACATGAAGTTAATACTGAAGCAATGAAGGCTTTGTACGGAACGGCTCATAAAAATGAACGAGACAAAGAAGACGCTAAAGAGATATTCTTGCCTGACTTTCCAAAGCTGGTATCTTACATTCATTCGAAGCTGCAAGCTAGAATGAATAGTTCTGGAACTGGAAAAGTTAATGTAGGAAATAAAACGCTTCCCTATAATATTGCTACATTTACCGAGGTAATGCGATATCTTAATTAATATATAAATGCCTCATATTTATTATATCACTTGAAAAAATTCAATAACTATTGATTTGTCCAGATTATAACGTATCTTCGTTTATGTCTTGCAAAAAGTGCCGAAGTGCCATTTCAAAGTGCACCCTTGCAACATCCGTCTGAATATACTCCTATCATTGGACGGTACTTGGAGAAGTTGTATAAGGAACAGCCGGAGCCTCTAAATTATTATCTCGATATGATAATGCTTCTTAGTCATGCATCTGCGGGTAATGTAATTCAGTAATTGAAGTTTTTGTGTAAGTACAAATAGATCTATCCAGGAACAACATACTTTGCGCAGGTCTAGTATCTCTGAACGCGTTATTGGAAGTCGTGGGAACGATTCCACAGTATACGTCAAAACGTAATGAGAAGGAACTATCCTGGCTCCGATCATTACTCTCATCGACTAAAGAAGATATTAGAGAATTAGCAGCAAAAATTTACGCTATTACTATAGCTTATATACCGAATAACGATTTTGAGAAACAAGTGTCGGAGATTATACACAGTACAAAAAGTAAATCTCTTGAGACGCAGCATGGTGCATTAATAGCCTTGTCTTATGTAATGGAGAGAAAATTAATTGCGAGAAGAAACGATAATAAGGATGAGCTATTAAAGTGGCAAAGTTATATCGATACCGTAAAAACAATATGTATGTTTATTTATATAATTAACCCATTCTTTAAGAATAATACTACTGTAACGAACTAATCATTTTTCAGATGCATTTCTCACCGATAACACTAATTTGCTGGTTAACGCAGCCAGCCAGGGAATTGGTACAATAAGCAAAGCTTTTGCTCTGCCACTTCCAATCGAAGATAAACAGGAACCTAATAAAAAGGCTCTTGTAGAGACATTGTTTAATATTCTCACCAATAGCAAAATGAATACTAAGGTTTGTCGTAATAAATTTCTTAATAGAATGAACAATACATATTTGTGTAATTTAGGTGAAAGAGAAAGCTGCTCTCTCCCTGGGATTTCTGTGTGTTGGCGAAGACTTTCCACACACAAAATATATTGCGGAGAAATTCATAGGAATGGCAGAAGAGGCAAGAGTCTTCATTAATATTTGGATCGACGAATTCGAAAGCTTATATTTAATTGCTACTCTTTTTTCTTTAATACTTTGCAACAGAGTAAAGATGTAGAAGTTCATCTCACTGTCGGAGAATCTCTAGTCTGCTGCGTGCAGGGTCAATCATCTCCAGAAGTTAGGGATGCCTGGAAAGTTCTACCTAGTGAACATCAAGTTCCATACTCCAATGAAAGTGACCAGCTCTTGGCATTCATTCTAGAAAAATTATTAAAAACTGCGCGTATTCCGCATCCAAATTCACGACAGGTAAAGAAGGTTTTAATGAAATCTTTGAACAGTATATCGTTAGGTAATAAAATATAATCTGTGTTTTAGGCGGTATGCATTTGGTTACTGGCATTACTTAAACACAATGCAAAACGGAAAAATCTCATTGACAGGTTGCCCGAAATTCAAAATACATTTATGGATTTTCTTTCGGAGAATAACGGTATAAAATCTTTCCCTTTTAAGTATTTGTATTATATTTTAATATCAACAAGATTAACAAATATTCGTATGATTCGAATGATAGATATCGTGCAAGATGTAGCATCGAAAGGTCTTGGTCTGGTATATGACAGTAGCAAAGAAGACGAACGTAAAGCATTAGTATCAGGATTATTAGAACAACTGATGCAAGGTCGTAAGACAGTAGCCCAAGTTACTAGTGACACTAAATTATTTGAAGAAGGACAACTAGGAAAAAGTCCAACGGGGTAAGAATATCGATATCTCTATGCATACTTATATAAATTCAACTAGAGGAATAACAAATGAATCTGTTATCAGAGGAAATCTATCAACATATCGAGAAATCTGTTCACTCGCCTCAGACTTAAATCAACCAGAACTCGTTTACCGTTTTATGCATTTGGCTAATCACAATGCAGTATGGACGTCTAAAAAAGGCGCAGCGTTTGGCTTCTCAGCGATCGCTAATCTTGCTAGCGATGAATTAAATAAATATTTACCAAGTATTGTACCAAGATTATATAGGTATCAGTTCGATCCAACTCCAAAAATTCAACAGAGTATGGCCAGCATTTGGCACGCCATCGTTCCTTCCACACATAAAGTTGTAAGTTGAAGAACTTCGTCCATGGAAGTTACGTGATAATTAATACAATTTTTAATTAACAGCTGGAGCAATATCATAAAGAAATATTAAATGATATTACTATCAATTTGACAAATAATCAATGGCGCGTTCGTATCAGTTGTTGCCTTGCACTTGCCGAACTTCTAAGATCAAACGCTCCAATAGAATTAGCCGAGTGTGCTCCAGAACTCTGGAAACAATTGTTTCGAGTTATGGATGACGTTCATGAGGGAACCAGAACAGCTGCAACAAACACTACCAAAGTACTTAGCAAGGTATGTTTCTTTAAATGGTTTTAGCTGTAGAATTTTTGAGTTTAGAATTTTAAGTATTTAATTTATGTGTTATTACAAATAGGTCTGCATTCGGCAGTGCGATGCGTCCTATGGTAAATCTGGAGAACATGTTCTCCAAGCCATATTGCCAGTGCTATTGGATATTGGTATTATTCATACTGTCAATACGATTAGAGCAGTTTCCCTGCAAACGGTTTCTCAGCTTGTGACAACAGCTGGTAGTTTACTTAAACCTTCATTGGTCAATTTAATACCTGCTCTGCTAACTGCTACCGGTGAATCAGAGAATCCTAAATTAATGTACTGGAGTGCGGCATTTGGTGCTATGTCAGATGTGCAGGAAGTAATTGACACCGAGAGGACTAGTGCAGTTAAAAGTCATTACGCTACAGAAACAATGACAAAAGTAAATTATCTAATAAACTCTGAACCACTGTTTTATGCAACAATAATATTATGTATAATGAAAATTTGTTAATCTCTTTTATTTTTAATTACAGTGTATTCAGTACATTGATAGTACTATACTAAAGGATCTAATGCCAAAAGTGATAGAGTTAATTAAATCCAGCATAGGACTGGGAACGAAAGTGGCCTGTTCGCATTTCTTAGTTCTTCTCAGTAGTCACTTGAAATTAGAGTTACAACCTTATAGTGGTCAGTAAGAAAATATCAATTTTATAAATAGGATCTATTTCAATTATACTTGATTCTTCCAGGTAAAATATTAGCAGCTTTGGTAAATGGTTTGACTGATCGCAATGCTGCTATAAGGAAAAACAATGCAGTCACTATTGGACACATTGTTGGATCTGCTAAAGAATCTAGTCTGGAAAAACTGTTTAATATGCTGAACACTTGGTACATGGAACGAGAAGGTATCCTGGCAGAATGAGATATTTCGTTCATGCAAAGTTATTCAACACAATAATACTTGGGCATTTATGATTATTTTGCAGATGACTCGATTCGATTAGCTATTGGGCAAACGTTGCAATCTATAAGTAATCATAATCAAGAGATTCTAAAGAATTATTCGGATATTGTTATACCTCTCACGTTTTATGCAATGCACGCAGAGAAAACTCCAGGTTTATAGTATATTCTTATAGTTACGAAACTTGTTCTTTTAATCAGACAAAGTACGAATTTGTAAATATTCTATTTCAGGGACTGAAAATACAGTGGAGCTGTGGACCAACCTGTGGGGCGAGATTGCACCAGGAACGGAAACAGGAATCAGACAAAATTTAAGTGTAATAACTAATATTCTAAATACCGGCTTAGAGTCTGCATCTTGGACAACAAAAGCTCAGGCTGCAAATGCTGTTTCTACTGTTGCTACAAAATTGGGAGCTGACATAGACGAAGGTGCTAGAAATTCTTTATTAAAGATTCTTACAAATGGTCTGCAAGGCAGAACTTGGAATGGCAAGGAGCGACTTCTGAATGCACTCGCAACTTTAGCATGCAATAGCAAGTGCGTATTACTGTTAGAATTATCTAATGTTTATTGTTTACTATGGCTTACGAGTTTTTCCTAACTTGGCAGAGAGGCTCTGGGCAAGGATCCTAGGCTAACTGAAACTATTGTAGAAGCTTTATATAAAGAGAGTAAAAAGGAAGCTATAGAATATCGCCGCCATGCGTTGAAGGCGTTGTCTGACGTTTTACATGAACTGGATATTGATAAGTTCACGCAAATTTATGATATAGCCCAAGAGATCTTATTGAAAGTAAGTTATTTGAACATCATTGACACATTTAATTTTAATAAAGCAGTATTTTGCATTGAATGGTTCTGTTTTAAATATAGCTTGCAAATAAGGAGGAGAATGATGAAGAAATTTCAGCAGTGGAGAATTCCAAAAAGAGGGAGGATAAAATTAAATTACAAGAAACAGTGTACGAAGCCCTCGGAAAGGCTTGGCCTTCTAATAAGGAAACACAAGGTAACAGAATTCAATATGAATTGTATTGTACATGTTTGACTGCAGTCACTTATAATATATTTTCAATGGCTGATCAACGTGATACTTCATCTTTCAGACAAATATTGCATACAGTTTGTCACGCATTGTTACGAAATGTTACCCAACAATACGAGGCCGATTCAAGTCGCCATTTTGATGACATTGAGTCTTTTTGTCGATAAGTTAGTATTATTCAAAACTGATGTTTCGGAAACCACCGCTAAGGACAAGGAAACATTGGCTTCTATATGTGATACGTTGGACAAGATATTAAGACATTCTATAGGTAAATTAATGGCCACTTATATTGATCTATCGAAGAATAATGACCGAATATTGTTTATACATATACTTTTTCCTCATTTTTTAGGTATATCCAAGTACACGAGGATAAGGAAAGAAGCATTGAATATTGTTTTCTCCCTCTCCAGAAAACTACGCGATACCAAAAATGGAAAACAGCTTGAGAATGTAACTTCTCTTTTTAAGGAGCTTCTGCCTGACTTATCGAAGGATAATCAACCGGAAATTCGTTCTAGAGTTGTCGACATTAAAGATATGCTCAAAGTTTAAGCATTAGAATGATTGTTATTGGATAAGGTTATCGGAAATTTAAAATAGGGATTTTTTAAATGGTTCGGTCGTCATATTCTTCTAAAATACAGTGATGCATCTAATTTAACTTAATCATTTTTTAAACGCAGGTGTATTCAAGTTACAATACACAGCATATACTGCTTACATAAGATAAGCGAACGAGAAAACATAATATATGTCTGATAACCTTAACAATATTTACTTTTTCTCAGGTGAGGAGAAAACCATTAGATTACGCAATGGCACAGCAACTCGAAATAGGAATTGAACTTTTAAATTGATATTACACATCACTTTATGGTGTCTGGTATTACAATATGCGTACAGCTATACTATTACTGTAATCAAAATACAAAATTTGATCATAACTCGGGTATCTTTTACTTCAATAATTTTCTAACGATTTCTTTTGTGCCAATATCTTCTGTATTTTTTATTTTATAAAAGATTTACACGATTGAATTTAATTATCTTTTAGTTAATGTATATTTTAAAATATGTTTATATTAACAACAATGTCATGTAAGGCTGAGACACTCACTTTTTCATATGTGAATGAATCATTGTTACCCGTACAGTACTATTGTAACTTAGCCTACTTATTTATATTGCAGCAGAAATGGAATAAACTCAAGTTAAAGCTAAGTACACTATTTCGTATATCCAATTGAATTTATATTCTGTAAAACTTTGAAAATCAATTTCTTAAATTACTTGATAATGTCCCAAAAACTCTGTACTGAAAAAGCAGAATAATAGTTTCAGTTCTTTATTTCTTTTGTACTGCATACAAATATGATACGTCGACCTATAAATACATTAAACTTAGCATGTAATATATCTAATACATGTGTTCAGAAACATTAAATATCATAACACTATTTGATTTTCTTTAATAAAATTGATGCACCAGGAGTCTTTTTCGTTTTTAAGATTTGAGTTATTGGTTTTAACTTATTAATTAAAGAATCAACAACTGTTTTTGTTTGAGTTTCAGTTAACGTTATCAAAATGAAACAAGCTCGATTAAATTCAATCCATTCTTTAATTATATTTGTGTCCAAAAGTTCAATTAATACTTCCCCAAAAGTTGGTTCACCCTTTTCAATGTTATTCTTATCATTTTGAATAAGTTTTTTTAACATCATGTGAAGCCCAGAATGTTCAATTGCTTTGTATTTTACTTCATTCTCCACGATTATTGATTCTACGTTTGCAAGGAACTTAGCTACTGCTTCGAGTGCAGTTTTGACATTCTCCCCAGAACCTCTTTTTAGAATCGCTAGGGCAACCATTGATATTGAGCTATTTGACAACCATACTGAAGTTTCAGTAGCAACACTTTCTAGAAACTTATCAATAATGGCTACCAACAATTCGTTTTCACGAATTTCTGCAGGTTTCTTACTTGTTGCATTGTTATCTCCTTGTTTCAAGTATTCGATAACTGCAGGATGAAAGTAATGAGAATCTCTTCTGGCTACGAGATACAATATAACTCTCTTGCCATACTCGTTTAACGCAATTTCCGTTAAATTACTTTGTATTTCCGTCAACAACATCTTTTTCATAAGAACAGTATCATCCACGCAATCAAACAGTGCCAATAATATTAAATGACCGTGCTCTGAATTTGCAACGTCTTTTATGTGTTCCTTCAATGATTTCATTGCGATCTTGCGGTCCTTATTCGTACTATGCCAAATGCACGTTATGGCTGCTTTAGTTCCTTCTTTAGATTCAGATAATTCAAGAATTAAACTTCTTAACATAATAATTAACTCATTCCTATCCTCTTCGTTACAGTTGGATAAAAATTCCCATAATACAATATGTACAAGGGTAGAATTAATTAATTTTTTATTTAAGATTTTAATTAAATTTCTTTTGACGGCAGTCAACGTAGCCGACTTCATATCTGCTGCTGTTTTGAATACATCAGTAAGACTTTTTACTTTATCGTCTTTAGCTTGCTTGTACATGTCACCGTAGAATTCTTGCTTGAAGTGTAACTTTTGTAATTCTGTCGCCCAGGTGGAGTATGCATATTCCATTATCGGAGCAGATATACTGTGATTCACTAATTTCATAATATTCCCATAACATGCTGACAATATGTGCGATCGAATATTATCAGTACCGTGTTTCAAGGCAATTTTAATACAATTTTTTGCATATTTTGATTGTAACATCAATACAATGGATGGTTTTAGTTCTAATACAATAGACTCTTTAATGTCTGGTTTACCATATTTAAAAATCCATTGGACGAGCCTGGAGATGTCATGGGTAAAAATCATTTTGCTGTACTGTCCTTTCAATAGATCATGTAATTCCATTGACAATTTTAAACGCTCTTCTGCAGAACAATCTGACCTCCGTAATTTCTCTCCAATTTTCTTTACTTGTACAGTAACATCATAGACATTACTCAGCCGTTTAGCTTTGCGTTTCTCCTTTAGTTCCTTTTTCTCTTTTTTAAATTTTAACCAATCTGGTTTTTCAGTGGTACCGGTACTTGGTAATTGTGCACTGCCTTTCCCTCTTACTACTTTAGGGTTGGCAGATTTCTCAGGCCTATTCAATTTACTTGGTTTCTCCGTTTTTTTTCCAGCAACTGGTTTTTCAAATTTACCCCTTTTACCATGGTTATCCTCTGCATTAGATTTTGTCAACTTTGTCTTTATTGGTTTCTTTTGCTGAACTTCATCAACATCGGGAGCAACAGAAAAACTGACAGATTTTTTCAATTTTTTCGCTTTTCCCTCGTTATTCTCATTACTTTTATTTTTTCGCTTCATTTTGCACTAATCTCTAGAAAGCAAAAAAAAAGAATTTTAAGATATTTAACCATATAAGTATTATATTAAAAATATGTACAGAAACATAGCGATCAAGTATTACGAATGCTAGAATTGCTCCATGTAATAAAGAATTATTTCAGTCTTAAAAAAAAATAAAACTAACATAACCTTAACTTACAACACGGGGTTATAACTTTAAAACTGAGGAAACCGTATTATTTAAAAAAAATAATAGTTACCTGTTCACGTAATAAGATTTTATACTCAGATTCGTATAGCTATCGTAATAAATGTATAATACAACTAATTTACACAAAAGTCTGCGCGCATCATTCGCACGTGTACAATATGAAGTTTGGTTAACCCAGTCGACACTTTAAAAAGATAGAGTATCGTAACTCTATCACCGCTTTTCAAATAAGCGTCATTGGCT
>JARPRG010000582.1:87501-108855 GCA_031001745.1 Hartigia nigra | reverse complement strand
ATTGTAGATAATCAAGGAGCATTTGATTGCAAGTACATAATTATGCTTTCTATGTTTTTACCTGCAAACTCATGTACTTGTTTCAATAGCCTTCTGGACTTAGATTACAAAGGACTTTTTTCAATTATCGTGTATCATAAATTTAAGTCATTACTTTTAGATAATTTATTAAACAGAATTGATTGATATAAAAATACAATAGAAAATCTGTTTCAAATAAAATTTTACCAAAAAGCTCTGAAATCAAATTAGTATTTGAATGACGTTAAAAATGTAACGTCTAAAAATTGAAATGCGAGATGACGTTAAAGACACACTTTTGACTAATTACGCGATTGTTCAAATTATAAATATTATTATGTATTAAATAAAGATTCAAAAAGTTTAACATTTCGTTTTGCATGTTAAGGTTATCTTCATTGAACAGAGATAGTAAGCCAAACTTAACGACATATACCTTTAGTATAAATACTTATGACTCAACGATATAATTATTCAATGGTTCGCTTTAATTTTGTAAACGCGATTATTAGGGTTAATGCTAAATTTATCACATGCACAACTGACAACCTTTAATCATGAACACATTTTAATCGTTAATTATCACGTGGAATTGGTAAATATAAAAATACTTGTTAATTGAAATGCTAAGCGATTTTATTAATACAAAGGCCAGGTATCACGTGCTTGTCGGAATATGGGATAAAGTTTATTAAGTACAATTTAATAAGTTGCTAAAACTGCCTGATACCAATGATTAATAATCTATATGTACTCTTATAAATTAGCCTCGTGTATACGTTTGACTATCGTAGTAACAGAAGAGCCGTGTCAAATTTAGGAAATATGAAATATTAGTTCAAAAAATTTTTTTCCTTAGGAATTAATGATCAATCATGATGTGAAAACTTGATGAAATATTTTCAGTTGCCAGCTCTCGCGTAGCTAATATATATTTTTGAAATTATACAAAAATTTCAATAACGTCCCGAAAAGGATTGGGGCCTTATTGCGAAATAGGTTCGGCCCTGTCAGAGAAGGCTGCGATGGTGGGGGTGAAGCGAATAGGTCTACCGCCGAATGTTTTGCCCTATTGTTCGGTGATGTCGCGGAAAACGATGCTTTTCGTGTAATATCCCAGCCGAAGACGAGAATCTTCATGATAATGTTCTTCATGTCGATCGGGATGGAGTATCCACTACGCGAGAAACGCCGACTACGGTAATACCGGGTGATAAGCGCTGAGAAAACTCACGGGGAACCCTTTGTCATGGACATGCAGGCTCCCAATGGTTCGTATCTGTTTTCCTTCTTACATCGCTTGGCGTACCTCACCGTTTAAATACCCATTTGCTTTATGACTTTATTGCACGGATTATCCCTCGCACCGAGACACCGGCTAGCCACTTCGAAAAAATCTGCGAAGACGATGATCTTTCAAGGAAAAAAAAAGGTTAAATAAACCCATCTATTAGAGCGCCTGGCGTCGTTTTCAGAGATATCCTTTCGTCTTCGTTCATCGCTCGTGTGTGTCTTCGATTTCTTCTTGAGCCTGTTTTACATGCTTTTAGCATTGTACATGAGATACTTCATACACTTGGTACCTTTATATATATATCTACATACGTTGAATAAAATTAAGAAAGCCATCATTGACACTGAAGCTTTAAGCACTGTACGTAGGATCTGAACATCCTCTTAAAGGAAACACAGGTTTTGCTGTATCTTGATTACATGTTCTATTTTATACATAGACGATAATGTATATTACTTTCTAAACTATAACTAATAAAGTATTTTGTATTAGGGTATTAAATTAATTATACAATTTATTCAAGGTGCGAGGATTAGTTACTTGTTATGAGACACTGTCAATATAATGGAACCTAAATGGAAACGGTACATCAGCGTAGTTTATAAACAATAAAATATCACAATTGCATGTATGCACTTTGCAAAAAATAACTTTACACTCGTTATGTGGCTTAGGAATGGATATTTCTCTGAATACAGTGTATACATCCATCCCTGGAATACCTGAGCTGGGGATGGTATGGATGGGAGACATGATGATGCATGGGGAACCAGCACATGAGCTCATGCTGGACCCTCGCCAAGCAGAGAGTCCTTTCTTTTCTCATGGCTCTCATTCGTTTGAGGATCTTCGAAATCATCATATCGCACCAACAACTATGGTGCGCTATCTTCCACCACAATTTACTGCGGAATGTTCTGAGCCTGATGAAGCTATGGAAGCAGTTGATGCTCAAGATATGCAAAATGTAAGTTAACTCTACAAGTAAAATATGTAATACAATTCTCAGATGAGCAACAGTTTTTAAGTTCTTATTAAAACTCAATATTAATCTGTCACCATTTACAGGAATACGATCCACAGTCCGAAGGACAAGAAATGAGCGAATATTTGACACTAGAAGATTATATGGCGGATGAAGAACGTGAACAAGTCGTAAGCAATGCTGCGACGCAAACCACTCAGGACAATCGTAATCGAAAGATTAAACCCATCAAGCATCCTGGCCTTGTCTTAAAAACGCCTATCGCTTATCAGCCGCATACTGATCTCAATTTTATCCCTATTCGCAAGGACGGTATTGGTGAGTACCATTTATTATCAATATTTAATCTCATAAATATTATCCTGTATTATTGACTTGCTAAATTTAGCTTCTTCAAACTATTTTTGCTTAGAAGATATTCAGTTAGATACAGAGTTATTTACGACAATCGCACTAGCTAAAGTTGACCGCAAATTAGTAATTCCATCGATCAGAGCAGGGTGACATTATTTAAAAAAAAAATTAAGATAACGTCATAGCATTATCAACATTATGAGCTTCTCATTTTTTCATTTATTTAACAAGGACATATCGCCTCGATTAACAGAATCTTTCATTCGCGTCCAACTTCAGGTGGTGCGTTTGTCGTGAATAATTCTATATATTCAATCCGTTGGAAATTACTAAGACTTCAACGATTATCGCTAATTTGTGGTGTATTTTGGTATAGCTATATATCTTGCTAAAGATTTATTTGAATATTTGATTTCCGTTACGTAACACAATAAAATAAAAAAAATAAAATCATATACGGTTGAATCACATCGTGTATCACTTGTGGAAGAATTTTCCTGGGTATCATCTCGCTTAAATGAACCTGCATATTTTCATTCAAATAGCTGTTTGCGAGAAATGCGGTGCGATTGGTGTAAAACATGCGTTCTACACGAAGGAGCGACGATTTTGTAGCAGAGCCTGCGCACGTTCCTCAGAACATACCGCTCCGACAGCAGATTCGACTTACAGTCCATCTCATCCGTCGGAACAGACAGCAATAGGAGACCCTACGTCACCAGTTGACGTAAAGCCAGCTACGACCGAAGTAAGCTGACCATTATTTATTGTATTTTTACGACATATATAAACGGAATCGTATATTATAGGTGGCATTATTAAAGGAAGAGGTTCCAGAAATAAAGGATGTAGAGAAAGAAAAGGAAAAGGAGAAAATTATAGCAGAACCAGTAATGCCTGAAGATTTACCTGTGAGAAGAAAGCGTACTGCAGAAATGGCAGGATCTTATGATTGGACACCGCAATTAACAGAACCTGGTTTCTGCGCGGCGCCAGTATCGTGCTTCAAACACGTAAGTACTTTTTGTAGAAAAGCGATCCTCGTGAGATACTCTGGAAAGGCCTACGTATGTATTATAACTATACCATCTTGTGGATAGTCAAAGTTCATTATTTTGTACATAAAGGTGCCAATATCTGAGATCTGGGATAACATAACTGTGGGTATGAAAGTGGAAGTCGAGAATACAGATTGCGATGAAGTTTGCGAAGCTTTTCCTGATTCATTTTGGGTCGCAACGGTACTTCGCATTTCTGGATATAGGGCATTACTAAGGTACGAGGGTTTTGGACATAATGCGGATAAGGATTTTTGGGTTTCACTTTGTTCCAATGATATTCACCCTGTGGGTTGGTGTGCTACCATTGGGAAACCTCTCATTCCGCCTAACAGTAAGTATATAAGAGTTACCTCTATATCTTAACTGCAATTTGTCTAGTATAAATATTATTTATCTCCTTTGTTTTTTTGTTTATAGCGATTGCCAACAAGTACAAAGATTGGAAGGATTTTCTAATGAGACGCTTGACTGGAGCAAGAACACTGCCCACCAATTTCTATAATAAGGTTAACGACAGTATGAAATCTCGTTTTCGGTGTGGCCTCCACCTGGAGGTGGTAGACAAAAACAGAATCTCACAGGTGAAGGTGGCAACGATACAGAAGATTGTCGGAAAACGTTTGCACGTGAGGTACTATGATTCTCCGCCTGAAGATAATGGCTTCTGGTGTCATGAGGATTCCCCGTTGATACATCCTGTTGGATGGGCAAAACGAGTTGGTCAAGCTCTGGATGCTTATCCGGAATATGTGGACCGTGTCTCTCATTCGAAGCTCTGCGAGGATGATGCTGTTGATGGACTCTTCTTTATGATGAAGAATCATCATTCCCATCAAGGTTATACCTTCAGGGAAGGAATGAAGATAGAAGCTATTGATCCATTAAACTTATCAGCTATTTGTGCTGCTACGGTTATGCAAGTTCTTAAGGAGGACTACATCATGATTCGCATCGATAGCTATGATGAGGATGCCAGTGGAGCTGACTGGTTTTGTTATCATTCGTGTTCGCCCTGTATATTTCCCATTGGATTTTGCTCTCAACATGGCTTACCTCTTACACCTCCAAAAGGATACGATCCAACGACATTTACTTGGGACGCTTATATAGCAGAGACAAACACGATACCAGCACCGGTTCAACTTTTTAATCGGGTAAGTGAATGGTGAAGACATTTCTATCACGAGAGTATATGATTGTTTCAGCGAAATACAAGCAAGGTGTTACTTTACGATTACAGGAGATTCCACAGCATGGATTTATTGAAGGGATGAGACTCGAAGCTGCTGATTTAATGGATCCAAGATTAGTCTGTGTAGCCACGATTACCAGGGTGATCGGCAGGTTACTCAGGGTGCATTTTGATGGTTGGGAAGACGAATATGATCAGTGGTTAGATTGTCAAAGTCCTGACATCTATCCCGTTGGATGGTGTGATCTTGTCGATCACAAGCTAGAGGGGCCCCGTGTACTCAGTAAAAACACTAGTCCTACCGGTGAGTTCAGTTTCAATAAATGAAATATTTTGTAGAATTTAGTCCTCATTCAGAGTCATTTAATAAATGAACAGTCGTCCGACTAAGTGATCCAGTATCTTAAGTACTAAATTCTTTTTCTATACAGTAAAATCACCAAGAGGCCTTAAACGTAAAGCTAAGCGGAAACCGAAGAAAGGAGGCAAGGTATCTTGCGTCAAAAACATTCTACCTCGACACAGCGAACGTGTCAGTGCAGCTCGCGATCGAGAACGTGAGCTGGAACCTGCTCAGGGCACCAAGATAGAAAGAGAACGAGATCTAGAAAGTCTGCCGGAACAAGGTGGTCGAGAACCGGAACCTGCCGAGGAACCTGCCGGACCTGATCAAACTCTACCTAGTCCAACAACTGGCCAGGGTCAAGCACAGAGTGAAGTCCAAAGCGAAGTTCAAAGGCCTCCCCTTCCTAAGGAGAGAACCGCTACTTCATACATTAACGTGAGTATCTTGAGCTATTTAAGAACACATTTTTTGTTTTGAAGCGCTCAACGTGAACTGGATGTTAACAATGGAATAATTTTCAGGTGACTTCTGCTAGTGGAAAGTACATCCCGAGGTTAGCCGATGGTATACAAAAGAGTTCAGACTCCGGCGAACTAATACCGGCTGAATGGAATGTCTTTGACGTAGCGCAATTTCTACGTGTAAATGACTGTGCGACCTATTGTGACAATTTTAGCAAACGCAAAATAGATGGAAAGACCCTGTTGACACTGACCAAGGACCAAATCATAGACCTAACCGGCTTCAAAGTCGGGCCATCTCTAAAAATATACGATCTAATCCAACAACTGAAAATCAAAGTGAATCCAGCTCAGGAAAGGTTGAAACTAGGACTGAAAAAATTATTATAACAAAGCTAGAAAATAGCGTATATCCTTCGATAAGTTCCCACACCGCGTAGATTAAACATGGATTTACAGGTAAGCCGCGTAAGTGCAAATGCAGTGGGGGCACATTTTGCTAATTACATTTTTCTTGTACGATTCATGGGGTTTCATCGTTATTTTCTTTGCATACAGAAATGTCTCGACCTTATGTTAAGTACTACAATAATTCATTAAACCGCAAGTTATATCTACGGGCAATTGACGAACGGAATATTTGTAATTGCATTTTTCAAAGTAACTTTTCATTTAATGCAACACGATTAGTTCATTCTGAGAGATGAACTACGTTTCATCATACATTATTTAGAAATAAGAAAAAATATATTTTGAAGTAGTCCATCAAAAAAAAAAAACAGAAGCTTAGGATGAACGTATCGTCTCATAACTTTGCTTGAACGCAGTCTTGTCTGTGACTAGAAAGTAATTTTTCAAAATAACACAAGTTTTAATTCGTAAATACATTAGACGTTATCCGCAACCATTATTTGTCTCTTTTTCTCTCTTCTCAACAGGATTTTTAATGAATTTACCTGCATTGCGGTTTATACACACATATATTTATAAACGCGTAAAAGAGTTTCTTTAATAATACGATACTATCACTCTCTAGCGAGGTGGCCATTATATGTAAATCCATGCTTTATGAAACACCGAGCGATATGCAAATACGCCGGCTACACTTTTAATTCGCGAAATTTCTAAGAAAACACGGTATCCGCGATATGCGACACGCTGACATAAAATTGATACGAAAACAAAAGAGGAAATAGAAAAAGAGTAAGAGATAAGACGGAGGTAAAAAGAATCCCAAGAGAATATCTGTAAATAGTTAAAAAAGTTAAAGTGATCGTTCCATGATCCTGTAAATATTAAATGTAATATGATATTAGATGCAGCCACTTTTTTTGGCAGTTTTAGGTAGGCAGTTCTGCGTTCTTCGAGAAAGAGAACAATTAATCGAAAAACGGCCGGTACGTTTGTATATCGTGCGGTGTGTACCAGCGTAGTTTAGTCATCAGTACAGTGAATCAAACCAGTCAAAAAAAAAAGAAAGAAAAATAAATTTAATCGCAACTCTGCTTTCGGGTCTTCAAATGATGTTTTAATAATACTTGAAGAATGAAAGTCCATTATTTGTTTGTCCCATTTGCGATGTCGAAAATTGCTCTGGTGACATTGACACTTTATATATCCTTTTTGTTTATACTAGAAACCAGTTTTTATATGAAACACGATCACTAAATTTTCTAATAGTTTATTCGTTGCAAAATCATTTGCAGACTCCATTATTTGAGTTTCATTGGCTCAAAACACCAAAAGTAACGCGCTATATCCAATGCATCATTATAATTGACGAAAGTATTTGTTGGGCTGCTCTGAAATTCAGAATACTCGAATGAGGAGACATTGAGTCTCTTCATTACGGTGATAACAATATTAGAGTTAAAAAATGTTTTTTTTTTGTTTTTTTTTCGTTCGTCGGACAAAGCAATAATGTATGAAAATGTAAAAAAAAAAGAAAAAAAAACATTACAGCGGTGAGAGCTGAGTTTCAGAATATCTTAAACATTCATGATGAGTTGGTATATGGCGGATTGTCGCAAAAATAGTGTAAATGTAAATTTAGATTAATTAGGTTAATTTAGTTGCGTTTAGGATTCATCCTGGAGCGGCTACTATTTTTCTCAAGAAAAAAAAAAAAAAAACGAAACAAGAGAGTCGCATTGTTGCGACAGATAAACAACTGCAGTATTTATCCATGCGTAGTATAACAGTAAAAAAGTGAGCTCTGTAGCCCCCTTCTTCTCCAAACTCTATTTTTTAATTAGTAAGTTTATCACTCGTGCGTATATTTCTTTCTATATATATAAGAGGAGATTGATTAAGAATAAATGTTTTACACTTGTACTGTAAAGAAATTTGCAAATAATGATAAAAGTGCGTTGTTTATACGAAACAAAACTTGAGTTTCCCTACATTTTGTAGTTGTGACGCTGAGCTGGGGTGGTCACAGGAAGTTTGGTGTTGCGACGCCAGATAGCACCTGCTGTCCCTCCTGCGGCACTTTGTTTATTTATCATTCGTAAGACGTAACGCGAGCAACCTTCACAAATACCAGCCCATACAAGCCTCGTACTTCGGCTTCCTGCAAGAATTTGGCACTGAAGCAGGTAAATCGAATAGTCGAAAAATATGTAAATATTGTTCGTGAATATTGGTCGATATATGAATGACCTTTTTTTTTTCCAGAAATTCGGGATCGTTCCGCGCAATTCTCTTTCGGTCGTGCCGAGAATTCTGGAATAATTGAATTATTCACACGATGGATTTTCAAAACGTTCATATCCTCAACCGGAAGTCACTTGGGACTTCCAGTGAAACTTCTCAGGAGGCAACGGATGTACTTTCGATCTCCTACATACATCCCACGCTAGACTACATATCCACAAAGAGACTATCTTGTAGTCTACATCGTGGTTACGTACGAAATCCACAACCCCATGCCATAATGCCCAAGGAAACTTTCAGCGAAATCCCCGAACAACCCTTTTTGCCCAGTCGACAGCGACACCATAAAAAGTCTTGGAGTACCCCATGCAAGAAGAAGATACACATTTAAGCCAGGATTGCCGACGGGGTAGAAGAGTTTCCTCGCAAACTTTCATGGCGCCATACCAGGGAGAATATATATGGTTGAGCTCCCTACCTACCCTACATCCGCGACATTGTCCTCGCGTATATACGTAGGTATATTTGGTAAGTCGCAAGTCATAACGTATTCGTGTCGTGGCGGGTAGAGCGATAGGGGTCGCTCCGGTATAAGCGGAGAATTTTTATTGTCAACTCTCAGACTGTGGGGCAGCCGATGTGGGAGTACGAATAGAAGGTGGCGTTGTACCAGGTATACCCGAGTAAGAACATGGTATATAGAAGGCTGACAGAAAGAGTCGGAGTATGCGAGCGACCAGGAGAGAAGAGTATACGGGGCCAGTATAAAGGCGTAGAAGACCAGGATGGTCGGAGGAGAGGTATGAGCAGAGGAAAGACTCCAAGAGAGTATGCGTACCGTATAGAATGCTCTAGAGAGTGGGAGACCCGGCGTATTCTATGGGCGGGGCCTCCGCCAGCTGGCAGATGTTTCCCGCGCGGTCATGGCGCTCCTCTAGCGTAAACCTACGCGATGGCAAAGTAGTCCCTAGTATTTCTTCAATTATTACTAGCAATAAGTACGCTTCTTCTATGATCGTTTGGCAAATGTATTCCTTGAGGAGGTATTAACGATTTTTACATATTCTTTTACTAGAATTTCCGGACTTTTACTCGATAGTGAGAAGGCACTGGCGCAGGACTGGATTGTGGAATCCCACTGGTCAGGGCAGAAGCACTAAGTACGGTTACCCCCTCCGTTTCTTCCACTGGAGGAAGATCGTCTCATGAAGCAGGATCTTGTTTTCGCGAGAATGGCTGCTACTAGCAGTTATTAGACGCCTGGGTTCTTAATGTGTTGTTCAGTGTGTCTATGATTATTTTTTTTCTACGTACGATCGTCTTTCTTCGACACCTGCCGTCCCTTGTGTACCGGTACCCGGTATTGGAGCGGCATTTCAGTAGGCATTGTCGCGTCGAGTCTGATCGTCGAGTATTGAAAACGTGTCTTGCGTTTATTCAATAAATAAAGACTTTCAGCAGGTTAAAGCTGTTTTGAGTGAACTAGAACAATTACGAGTGTATACTAAAATAGTTGTTATTAACATCGGAGTATAATTTCTTAACGAAATTTAACTACGGGTTTAATAAGAACGGGAGTCGTAATATACGACGCTCGACCACGTGAGGAATACAAAGACGCTCGAGACAAAATAAATTGTTTTGAAGTTATATTTCTACGAAAGAAGATCCATATATACGTCAATAGACAGAGGGTGTATTCCGAGGATTCGATGGACTACAAATTACATGTACGACCACCCAATTGCCGAAAATTACGATGTTCAAGAATAGAAGTTGGTGCAACCTAGATGGAGAGAAGACATTTTCGTGCTGAGAAAATCTTGAAGTACGGAAGTAAAACTTAATTATTAAAAAGAAAAAGAGCAGGAAAGCTAGGGTGGAGCAAAGGAGGAAGTGAGAAAAAATATTGCCATATTGAGCGGACCTAGAGGGGTTGGGAACCCCCTGATTGTGACGGCACTGAGACCGGCGGCGGAGTGATCCGCGACGCGTCGTGGGGGCCCTCAGCTGTTTCCCGCCAAAGATCGCCATTACAAAACGCGTTCGGGCGTTGTGTGTGCGCCGCGGTGTGGTCTGTCCCATGGACAAATCTCGGTGAGTGACCGTATATTAATAATACGCGAGAAAATACAGCGAGTGGCGTACGAGGGACGTCGTGAAGAAAGGTGCGCGTTTTACTCGACTAAGTGTATCCAAGTTGGTTTTTCCCATCTCGACCGGTGAGACGTGAGTCGCGTGCGGGATAGAAGTGAAGCCGAGCTGGGCGAGATATGTCAGTGTTTGCTACTAGTGACGATCGGATTCTGATTGAAGAAATAGTGGAAGTGACGGAGGAGCAGGAGGCTGAGCTGTGCAGGTTAGTTTTCTTGTAGAAAAAACCTTAATGGATGTGGATATGAAGTGAGAGAAGAGAAGTGGCAATATCGAGATACTAGAAGGAAAGATTAAAACAGACAAGAAAGAATTACCAATTCCGATACAAAAATAACGTAGTTTTATTGCATGAGAGTGTGAGAAAGACTGGCTACTGCGAAGTGTCTGTTTTTAGGATCCTTCGAACGCATTTTCACCCTTTGTTTATTTAACGAGTCTCTGCTTATTAGAGCCAGGTTTCGTTGCCATTTGTAAAAAAAAAACGTAAGGAATCTGCTAGGCACGAGGTAGAAACGACAAAATCTTGTTTCCGGCTCAGCTGTTGAAGCCGGCCGGCCGGCAATCGCTCTCGCAGGTACGTAGATACATACGTAGGCAGGCGAGCAGCCAACCGACAAGCAGACACGACGGTCCATGCCATTTGCTGTTTCCTGCTTCCCATCTCATCAGGCATAATCTCTACTCTCGCGAGCAGATAACTATTCCCCGCGAAACTCTATATCCGTCGGGCATTCACGCCCAAACGAGCATATCGTGAGCTCCCTTACCAACATCGTTAATAACTTCTTCTTTTTTGCTTCACTCTTTCTTTCTCTCATGTTTAGGCATCCCATTCGCCAACTGGCTAGCACATTTTTCACCAGCCATTCCAGGAACACTCATTTCGTCCGGAACCACTGAGATAAGCCGGTAGATTAGTTGGCAACTTCTACTACGTATACACTGGGCTGTTCTTGTTGAAATAATTAACCAAAAATGATGCGATACTACAGCCGCAATTTTCTTTATTCAAATTTTATATTATAAGTGTTGATAATATAGCCAAAGGGGGCGGGGGAGGTGAGCAGTAAAGGTGGAACTTACATAAAACACTTTGGTCTTTCGCAAGGAGCATTATGGCTTCTTTCTTTCTATTTCCCCTTTTTTTTTTCCTTGCCTTTTTCCCCCAAACTTTCTCTCCTAATTCTACAAATCTCCCTGACTTAGATTACGCTGTAGTTGTTTTTAATACTTGTTACCTTAACTCGAGGTTGTCTACTGCACGTAGACAAAGTATATAAGTATCCAACTAGATAAGTTAAGCCGCCCAATATCCTAGGGCAACGTATATACGCGCCCCTGCTGAAATACAAGTCCGATAAACGCTCTCAAAAGCAACATTGTCTACGGTGCGTGATTAATAGTTGAGGGTAACGTTATCACGGATCGCGTAGGTGGGTCTAGAAGTAAATAACGTAAACTGTATCCACGCGTCTCGTATGTGCACCAATCTCGTCGTATGTCGATAGGTATTTTCTCTTGTACAATCGGTTAGAGATACTGATACTTCCGGGTTGATTTAAAAGACGGTGGGGCAATAGGACAGATAAGAGGTTAAGGAGAAAAATAACGAATGTAAGAAATCAATAGTAGAAATAAGGTACCAAAAGTTAACTTTTGTTTAGAGCCGCTCGATAGCTTCATACACTCGAAGCACGAGTTTAGCCTTCTTCCTTCATTCTTCCTCTTTTTGTTTTCTGCCTCTTCTTTTTTTTTTCTTTTTCTACGTGGCGTCCCAATGAATTGGTCAGAGGCAAAAAATCCTCAAGCAAAGACAGGCTAGCGCTCGTCCGTAAACGGCCGTATGCCCGACAAGCCGGCTGTTGTGTATGTATTACGTAAAGCCACGTTTGTTGCACAATAATCGGCTTCTATAAATAACTCTAAGCACGCCGGCCGGTTCACTCCTTGTTTACATATTTTCATCATCGACAGGACGCGTATCGCCGCGTAGAAAAGAGATTCTTCGCACGGGATCCCATTCATTTATCACTTCCAGGTTAGAGGAAATGTTTCGAACATTTTTTTGTCGTCTCGAATACTTGTCTCTCTTATTACCGCATTGTATTTTCGCTCTCTCCATCTCTCACTCGCTCTCCTCATTCGTGTGGATGACACTGCTTTCGAGGTAGCTGGCGGGTACTTGGTCGCACGATTATTTGAACCACGTTGTCAGATGCGACCTACTCACTTTGGCCAACTTCTCTTGACTTTATTCCTACAGCCCCGTGTCGCCCTTTCTACGTATCTCTTTTCGATTGGTGTCACTTTTTTCTTTCTTTCAGTGTCCCAACTCTCGTAACGTAAACAGCGGCCTTTACAGTCTTTCGCTTTGACTACGCACGCTCGAACGGGAAGTCCCCTTGCGTATGTGCATGTGAATTTTTCAACGACCTCGCAGTAGTCGATCTTATCGTGGCTGTACATGGTGTAAATAATGTAAAGTTGTGCACGCCATAACCGCGGCATACGTATATACGTCGTTGCTCGGTAATCAATCGGCCGTATATTTTGGTGTTGTGATCTTTTACAATGGATATAGCTGTATACTCTGTTAGGTGATCTTTATAGCATTAAACTAACAGACAGAGCAACCGAAGAATGGCCATGGCAGTTGTCGTCTGTCTCTTCGTGCTACGTAAATTGTCATATTTTGCACGTAGCACATGCACAGTTATTATTAATCGATCAAAAAATCGAATATTTATTTGAGTGTGTATGATACATGTATGTATTATTGCGATGTCCTACACACACACACACACACGCGCGCGCGCGCGCACACATATAACCAACTGTGCTACGTTCTGGCGTCGTGGCGCGCAAATAATTTTCTTGATGTTCCTCTGGCGCTATTGCGAGGTTACGTGGGAACGTAACGACTGGCTGAATCTTATGCCGGCGGCTCGTTGTGTAACTTATTTATTATCGGGACATTCACGGTCGCATTCACGACAGCAGGAGAATTCTCCCTCGACTCTGGCAATGCCGGTCGTTACGAGAAAATTCAACTTTAGGCACTTCTCTATCGCTTGGCGAATCTACCGTGCGTCATGTGTCACCACCGCGATTTCACTATTCCTACTCGATTCTATATATACACGTGAACGCAGCAGACAGAGAAAGCATTCGACGTCAAGTTCATACCGGCACGTACGTATGGGTATACCGACCAATACCAGCATCACCATGTGTACGCAGAGGGACACTGGCATCAGCTGATTCTGAGCCGCAGAACCCCGTATCAGCTGATCGAGCTCTACGCGGTCATTACGTAATTAGTGATTTAATTATCGCAGACGATCCGCGATAAGATATCGTTACACGAGAAGTGTCACTGTTTTCCCTCTACCACTAAGCGAAGTCAACGTGGCTTCTTAGTATAAACTTTGACCTCTCTTTCTCTCCTCCTTTCACACCTGTTCACCAACAGTGATAATAGCCGCCATATATTTCTTTTGTATCGTCTCCTAGCCGCGACACTCGACACATTTCCCTCGTAACTTATATTTTCACTGAGGCTTCTCAGTTTCTAAGCGAGTTTACTGCTTGCGCGATTTCATGGAGAAACCGACAACGCTCGTCCCCTTTTAAGGCGTGCTGCATGTATTTCAATGATAAGGGCCCGCCGAACCAGTCGATGCCGACACGCCAGTAACTCGACCTCGCGTCGTCACTCTCTGACACAGTTGCACGGCAAAATTGTTATCGCTGTCCTCTTTGCCGCCACAAGGAAAGCTTTCACTTCGTGAGCTTCCTCGCACGCTGGGTGTCGTCGCAACGTCGTGGAAATCCCGACCACGGTCAACGAGGTTGCTTAGCTACGCTTCTTACCGCACTTCGTACATAAGTCTTACTGCTGTGTGTGTGTGTATATATATAGCTATATGGTGAGCGTATACACGGGTGCACCAAGAGGTACGCATCTATGCAAGTACTGCGTGATAGAGCGAGAGTAGTAAAGAGGAGGGAGGGTTTGAGTATGCTCGCGTAACGAGTCGGCACTGAAGCTAACAAGTCTCTGCATTTGGGTGCACGTGCACCAAGAGAAGGCAACTAAAGGACGCGAGCGACCAGGACGAGCGTACGAAAATGGCCGGTGCTTCTGCCACTGTTATCTACCTAGTTGCCTTTAATGCTGCTTCGCTGGCTTGCCTCCCGGCAATCCCTGCCATTCACGTGATCGCTCGATCGGCTCGTGCCACGTTTGGTATAGAAATACTCTCGGGAGTAAACGAGATAAAGATGCTGGAGGAGAAATCTTTCTTGTTTTTTTTTCTTCCCCTTCTCAAATCGATCGGGAACTCGAAAAAGTCCATACGCTCGTTTGTATCTTGTCGACGGTAGTAACTTACATGTGTATGTCGTCATCGGATAAATACTTACCTTGCACAGCATTCTTGCCGGCAGCAAAGCCATTGCTCTGACGCCGCTGATGCACTCGGTATGCACGGGCGTCCGTCGTTGCACGTCGTTGCACTGCAAAACCTCAGCACTTGACCGGCCTCGTCTAGGAATGGGCTTAACACCTGCTGCTGCAACTGCATAATATTTTCTAATCTCGTTATATATTTGACGTACTTCCGGCTACGAATTATAGTGACTGTGTTGTGTACGCACCTTTACGTTGATTACGCTTCAGTCTTCTCAAATGGATCTATTCTCGTTTTTTTAAATTTTTTTTTTGTTTATATATAGATATTATATGTCGCGTGACAGACTCCTTCAGTGACATAATCATTCTCTCCTCTGCTTCCTCCTTCTTCAATCCCACAAGCAATCCTACTATACTTTCGTAAATCAGTCTCGAACGAAAATTCCAGTTTCCCCCTTCCTTCCTCCTGTCTAACCTTTATACTCTCCGGAGACTCCCCCTTGTCTATATATAGAGCCTCGATCCTTTTCTCTGCTCACCTACCTCAGGTCACCATCGACCAATCTAGTGCACCAGGCTTTACTACGTGTGCACGTATCCTAAGCCTTGTTATGCTTACTGCACGCTCGAATTGTCGCGTTCTCCACGCGACACGAGCTGCACAGCCGTTTGGTTGGCTGCGCGCACCAGCTTCCTTCTCGCTCTAGCGAACCTCCTCTCCAGGAGCACTTGCTTTGCCCATATACCCACTCGAAGATTCAAATGTAGGCGTATAGGTATAGGTCTCGCATGCATATAGCGGGTATGAATGAGTCCTCTGATTCCACGTGTCCGCGTCTATTACATATGTACGTTGCTACGAAATCTATATATAGTGTAGCGATCAGGGTACTCATCTGGGTAGCAAAAAAGTCTTCTTAAGGATGCGGGTATCTGACGATTTCAGAAAATTCATACCTGTAGGTCTCGATACGGAATACTCTAACCCGCTCGAAACATTCAGGCTGGATGGACTACCCAAGTTAAAATTTCGATGTTTGGCACAGATTATTATGAGATCTCGTCTCAATGCTGTAGCAGTGCTATGTCGCTTCGCTTCAGCAATAATTCCTTACGCGACAATGAAATTGTCCGGCGGTGAAAGTAGCTGCCGTGCGTGCAATATACTCTATGACGTGCGTGCAGTATCATGCGTGTCGTTGACACTGTGCTCTATGTGGCGTAGTAGCCGCGAGGCACAGCAGCTGAACCGTGAAAGCTCAATCTCGAAACGTCCTCGACTCCTCGAGCCGGCCGGCAGACAACAATGGTGTCTCTGTGACCTCTCACGCTCCACATACTCGGCGTGTACGCATAACCGTATACGGGTACACGTCGAGGTACGCACGCAGCAGGCACGCACGAGCCTTCCCGGTGCGTTGCGAGGAAAGCCTTTCTATCGATTTTTCCCCTTTTCACCCCTCCCGTATACTCGCTCGCAACGCTTTCGAGATTCTGCCGGGCTGTGCCACGGCAAACGTGCTTTTGGCGACACATTGTCCTTTGGCTTTTTTTTTTTCTTCTCTTTCGCGGCAAAACTTGAATAGACTATTTGGCCCGGGGGCAGACAGGGGCAGGGGGACGAGGCAAACCAATCTTTTTTTTTGAGATAGACTCGATGCTGGATTATACACCTAAGAATATATATATCTGTGTCTTTTGTGGGAGTGTGGGCAATATTTTTGTTAGGTCTAATTACGTTACCGTGAATGTATAGTATATTCACGAGTTCCATGACCCTTTTAATAGAGTATGACACGTGGAGGTACTCATGCGTATTTGATGACGGAGAAAATATTCTACTGTCTTCTTTGGGTGGGAATAGATTGCAGTTTTTTTTTAGCCGATTCATTCGCGGTGAATTTTGAAGATATTTTTTTTTTTTGGTCAGGCGGGGATAGTCAATACATAAGACGAAGAGGAGTGAGGACTTTGGAAAAGTTGGTTTTGAAATTGGCTGGGATCGTTGAAGCGACAGAGATTCTTTTTAGTAGATAATTGTTCGGATACCCCAGCCAAGTCCCAGGAAGCGTACCCCCATAATACCATTCCCATGTTTCGTCGCGCTACCTGATGCTTCACAAAGGACGCTGCCCTACTTTCGACTTACCTGAGATGTCAGGGCTTGAGAGAACGCTGACTATAGAAAGGGCAGAGAGGGATACAGCCCTTTGTTTAGCACTCAGTGCTGGCCTGGAGTCAGAAACATGGCAAATGGACGATTACGCACAATGCTAGGGCTACGTTTTTCATTTTTAAAGCAAGACTCGATCTCTTTTAGTGGCTCTCATTCTGCTTTTCTCTTCCTTCGCTTTTCAGCTGGAGGTTTTACATTGCTCTCCTGATCCTTTCGCCAAGGATTTTTTTCTGAGGTATGACGTACACCTCCAGCGTTACTCCATCATGAAAACCTATTCCTTTCGAGGATTTCTTTAAAAATGAGCATACACGAAGTGTAATCCCTATTGCTGGAATTGTAAACAGTCTTTTTGTCTTTTCTTTTATGAGACCGAGTAGTCTTCCGTTCACATCAATTTGACTGTCAGTGTAACAGCTGTTCAAGTTGTGCTCCCCATATACGAAATTACCGTTTCTCATCGTCATCATCATCATCATCATCATCTACGTCATCATCATCGTCATGATGATACCCTATGTCGTTCCTGCCACCCAAAAACACACCTACTACATTGGTATATTGTATACATTAGGATGGTGACTTTCTCGGATGCGACGTGGCGGCGCTTATTCGAACTGTCGGCTGGTCGACTGGCTGGCTGGCCCGACTGACGTCACACAGCTAAATATATTCTCCCCATTCCCAATTCCATTCCCTCCCATTCCTATTCCTCTTTTCATTCCATCTCGTACCAGTTAGCACAGCACGCACCGACATGTACGGAGGTGCGCACGCGTTCCCTTCGTAACACGATATCGCTTTGGTTTCCACTGCGCTACTGGAAGAAGCGCAGTTACGCTCACAGCTGCGTTCGCGAGTTGCGCTCGTCGCGCTCCCTCGCGAAATCGTAAAACTGGCGGCTTCCGACTGCCAAAAGAAAAGAGAAGCATGACTTTAGAATGGGATGAGATAGGAAGCGCAGTTCTTGGCCTAGGTCGACATCTCAGCTGATGTGTTATACGTTTCTCGCGCGGCTGTCGCTTCGTGCGAAAGATCTTTATGTCTCTTAGTCAGCTGAGCTTGAGATTGTCATTAGTACCGAGACCATTACGACGATGATAGTCCTGACTTCGCATGGCAGATGGTTTTCACGGTTATCACAACTCTGTCCATAGTTTGGTTAGGCTATTTGGGGTTAAGAGCAATGCAGTATAGACGATAAAAGAAGGGAAGACGATAGATAAAAAGAGAAGGAAATAATCGAAGGAAGGAAACGATACCGATGCCATTCGAGCGTGTTCCTGATCTTGCTGCGGTGTCTGCCAGCGACAGCTTCGTCTGTCCAAGGATTCAGCCGATATCCTAACAATCTTTGATTTCTACGGGTTTTTCTCCCTCGATCTCTATAGTCCCTTTTTTTCCCCTCTACCCTTTTCCTTACTATTGAACCCTTCGACGGGATTTCAAGATGACCTCCGGGCTGTTCTTTCCAGACCGCTGACCCCGGGATCTGTAACTGGTAGATAAGAGCCTTCCCGATCGTAACCTCTTTCTCTCTCTCTCTCTCTCTGTAGGAATTTTCCTTACATTATTAAAGACAGTATACAGAGCTTGAGTAACCATTTTCTGTTGGAATACATTTTGCCTTTCTCTGCCCGTTATCGGCATCGGAAATACCAAGCGTGGTAATTTTTTGTTCTTTCCTCCCCTTCACGTATAACTTGAAAAAGGTAATGGATACTACTGCGTCATTTGCCTCGCCTCTTCGATTCTTCGTATCAGTCGCTATGCGATAGGACGAATTCTTTTTTTTTTCCATTGATTCTCTATGTGTTACACGAGATCCATGATCGATCGTGATTCTCGATCTGGAGGATTATTCTAGACGATCAATAAATTCAATATTTATTGACAGCACGTAAACGTCGACAGAGTTTAGCCTGGGCCTGGTATTTATTTTGGGGCTGAGTGATACCACCGTGTGGCAGATGTGCTCCTGGCGATCGACATCCATAAGGCACACGTGGCAAGGACGAAGAGCCTACATGCCTTCCTTCGTTCTTTTTATTTTTTTTCTTTAATTTTTTTCCCTCTTTAATTTTGCTTCTCCATTCTCTGGCTTTACTTTTCTCTCTGTCATCCACTTTAGCCTTTCTCTAGTTCCTGATGAGAGTACAACTCAGAAACGCGCATCCACTTCTTCAGCTTTCAAGAAAAATAAATATGCTCCGTTAATAATAACGTTATGAGATGGTAAAATTCTTCTCTGTTATCCACACTTCCTCTCAAGCTCTCTCCCTCGTGGCCGTTGATCTACACTGAAAGAATGACTCGCGACTTTCAATTATTATCCACCCTTATGTAACTTCACCGTGGCAAACGGATATACGTCTCATTACTCTTAGCTCTTCTCCAAAAATCACATTCATGCCTCACGTAATCATACATAACCGGAAACGCTGACCTGAGCATATAAACAATGACGTTATGGAAGTTGATACTTCCTCAGATGACTGTTACGTTTTTATTTCCGCTCATCTTGGCCTCGATCAATTCACTTATTTTATTTTGTTTTTTGTTTTTTTCGTTTGAACTTGCCAGAATATAAAGCGTAGAGCAAATTGACACTTGTCTCTCATAATTTCTTTTTTTGAGAGTTCGCTCCTGGCTCGTGTCAATTTAACGAGAGGGACAGCTGAGTTCGATGCAGGCCAGGGGCTGAATTGAAAATAAACGTCCCATTGTACCAGCACCACCACCTACGATGCGGCTCCCACTGCTGTGCTTGTGCCGCTTCTAGCTAGGAGGGTGAAGCCCAGCATCGCGCTGGGTCTGTACAGTTAGAAGAGGGTCGAACAGCCAACTCTCGAACCCCCGTTCAACCTAATACCCACGAAACCGTGCGTGCTTTTCAGCTGTGGCCTTGGCTCTCTTCCTTTTTTCTCCACTTCGTTCTTTATGCTCTTCTCATTCTCCATTCATCATCCTTTGCTTCTTTTTTTTTTAACTCGTTAAACGCTCTGGTTTTCCTTGCGAATTCTTTCCTCGTGTATCTCTCTTAAACACACACCCTATCTACCTACCTACCTACGTATCTACCTACCTATGCGGATTACCTTCACTGCACCTATTGTAAACCTGCTGACCCCAACTACCTACGCGACTGTCTGGCTTTCCTTATTTCCATCTGTCTGCATTGTACTTGAGTATTGGCAAAGTTACTGTGAATTGTTTGTCAGGGACTTCTGGCGCGGAAAAGGCAGTCTGATGGAAATTACGAGGAAATAAGCAATTCCGATCGAATCGTTCCTGGAGGGATGGACTTTTGCATGTCCATGACGGGAATGCCAGACACAAAGAATTGATTGATTGGCACGTGCTCTAGTGTTTTTCCTGGCTGCGTTCTTATTGCCGCCGCTGCCCCCGACCATGTTCTTCCGTCATCTTCTTGTTACTAATTCGGTTCCTTGCTACTCGATCCTTTGCAACTGTGTATGTATGGATGCTCTTCGACTTTACTCTCGTGATCTCTCTCTCTCTTTCTTGATCGCTCGACTAGGCTAAAATAAATATCCGGCTTTTGTATGCCAAACGCACGCGTCGCCACGTATAAATAATTTATCGTTTCTCAGAAGAGAGATTGCGACCCAACCAATGTACTGGCTCGGTTTATCTATAGGGATATATGTGTATATACGGACTACGACTCTAGTTCCGATCTAAAGATCCTGTTTTGTCATTTCTATTCTTTCGCCACTTTCACACCCTCGTCGTATACCTTATAAGATCAACTGAAGCATCTCGAGAGACCATTCCATTAGCTTGAAGGACGCACAACTGGTTCGATAACACGCAACGGATCCGTAGAAATTTCATGAGAAAGTATGGCCGTTATATTTTCATAGAGATTATTTTGTTTTTCTCCTTCAAGCGAAATTCCATCATCTTATACATATATATCATCACTACTACCCAGTATAATATTCTCTCATGATATTTCGAATCCCCACGAAAACCTCTAGTCCTTAGCAAAAGAATTGATGCCCCATTGACGATCCATAAAACTGTGTTCCGCCCGTCCAAAATGACATTTTGACCCCCCTTCCATATCATAAGAATTGTCATTAGGCATATCTATATCTATACATATATATATATATATATATATATATATCCCACTCAGGAGGACGCGAAAGTCTGATTTATAAAAGCGTTGTGGCATCCTCAGTCGAAATGCTCGAGTCTGTCGTCAGGAT
>JARPRG010000582.1:76638-87401 GCA_031001745.1 Hartigia nigra | reverse complement strand
TCAGGAGGACGCGAAAGTCTGATTTATAAAAGCGTTGTGGCATCCTCAGTCGAAATGCTCGAGTCTGTCGTCAGGATTGGTCTTTTTTAGCTGGTGTTCACGGCTCACAACTGATACGTGAACGGAGATAGGGAGACTCGCGAAGGCACCGGTAACAGCCAGCTGAGTGGCGCCAGCCATCAGCTGTTGGTGACTCACGCGACCGAGAGCGGCCGAGTGAGCGAACAGCAGAGCAGCACACGCTTCCCACCGAGCGACCGACCGACCAACAGCAGACAGACACGGAGAACGGTTACGGCTGTGCGCAACAGAAACACATTCTAGCTTTACCAATACCGTCAGCTATCTAGCATCTCTCCGTGCAACGATATACACACTTATTCTCGTCTGCTTAAAGGCGGGGCGGGGGGGGGGGGGGCTCTTTCACTTCTATGCACACTCATACTCTGTCAGTTATACGATCTCGGTGCAGATGCACTCGTACTCCGTCAGCGTCAGCGTACGCCTGTACCGGATGAATCTTCACAGATCTTCTAGATATTTCATTTTTAATTGCTCACGAGTCAATGGGATAAATTTGAAAATGTCAGGCTCTTAGATCGCCGCGTGTCATAGATGATACATACGCTGATTTATCATTTGATTACACGCGCGTTATATATTTATATAAATTGGTTTTGATACTCAAGATCATAAGTTATGGTATTCCTAGAGTCAATTGGGTGTTAGACTAGGTTAGTTTCTCAGGGCACTGGTGCATTCTATACTACTGGTATATAAGTGTAACGCGAGGGTGCATCGGTGACTATGGGGGTCACCTGACGAACATAGACAAGAGCCAGAGAAAGGGTGTTGGATCAGGAGAGAAGGTAGCAGGTAGTAACGTCGGGGTACTAGACCGTGCTAGATCTAATTACCAGGGTTATATTTACACCCGGTGCCTTCGAGCGCGGAGCAAGGGTGGTGTGGATAGGTAGCCACCTACGGTGACCTAGTTCGATGGGGGCCGATCCAGTCGAGTTCAGCAGGCATCCGACGAACTTACTGACGTCACAGTATCCAACGAACCAACTAACCAACCAGCGAACCAACCAGCCAGTCAGTCGCTGCCGCCGTACCACCAGCTGATCGGATATAATCACTCGACGAACTCCACGTGGACCTTTGCTGCTTCTTTCCGACCACGTGGTTTATTACCACTCACCAGATACTATAACTCCACATCGTTTACCTCATTTAACCTGTCCTCTATGTCGTATGGCTCTGACACCGTACGTTATAACGTCTACAGTAGTCACATGCGGATGAATCATTTTGCTGGCCAGAACTGTTATGACTTTTGGACGATTCTCAATGGTTCATACAACCCACACCTATTGGATTACTTTATTTTCATTTTATGAGTCCTTTTATAGTATATAGCTACAGAGTTCTCTTTCTATCTGGTCTTGCCTTCGTATCATCGCTCATCTTCCTCGTTCAACGTGAACTTCTGGTTCCTCTTCGCCTGGAATTTCATGACGTAGTTTATTGACTCCTTTCCGTGGATTATATATGTGTATATATATGTTTGTATTCAATGCTAGTCTTTCCACGTTTTTACCACAAGGCTATCCACGTGTCCGCGAATTCTTCAACAACCGCCGTACCATACGCTTACCAAGTGATACGTAGTAGAGAACGTTTTGAACTGTCGAGTAGAAGGTCATGGCCCTTTCCGTCAGCTGACTCACCATTACACTTCAGATATTTCCTTTGTTTTGTAGATCAGAGAGACCGCCGTTTTTTTCCCAATTTTTTTTTTATTCTGTTTTCTTTAATACTGTTTTCACGTTCGACTACTGGCGGTACGCATTGTACCCATTTATTTGTCCGTAAAGTTGGAAAGTACGTCGTGAATGAATTGTAGTAATCATGAAAGGTGTCACAGTTAACGTGAACGCCGTAGGTATATGACGTGCATTTGATAACGAGATAGGCTCTTATATAACGTAATGATAATAATTGTCGCGCATCGAACCATCCTTGGCACGTATAGACGCAGCTACTACGTAGTTTAAATTGGGCCGATCGCCGCCATTGTGTATAGCCGTAAACCAATTACCTTTTATTGTGCACCAACGCCCAAGGATTCGCATCTGGCCTGTCGTGTCGCTAACTTTATACGTTCAGTTCTTTGGTCGAATCGAATTCAGCACGCTACCACGATTCCTGTTACGTATTGCGTTAGCTCTCTAGGAGCTCGTTTATTATTTATCATTCTATAATTATATTGGCGCGTATATAGGTATATACATAGCATCCGTAAGCTTCTGAACGATAAAAAGAATATTTTAACATTGATTGTTTTGCAGGAAATTCTAGTGGTACGTATAGTGAGCTCATGGATTATTATTGTTATCAGTGGCTTTTTGGTAGTCCTATCGGATTGGAGGATATAACAGCTGATCCTTAATCAGTGACGTAGCCGACCGCAGTATCGATTTTACTATTACTAGTCGGCTACGGTTAGCTGCTGGTTGGAGGATTCCTGTATATACCTGTATTGATATATATATTGTGTGCAATATACACAGATCCGTCTACCTTGTGGCATATATATTGTTAGCGCAGCTAGGATCCTATTGGCTTAGCCTAAGTTCGCTAGGATTCAAATTGTTCGTCGATTGACAAAAGTCAAGGATGATGCCAATCATATTATCATCGACAGCTCATAACGCATAGAGCTTCTTTTGCTTTTTTTTACAGAAATCCGTTATCGTTTAACGCGACAAGTGCCGATTTACGTTAAAATACCTAAAAGGCGATGACAATAGAAAAAAAAAAAAATCAATTGCCAATGTGTATCAGTAAACACTAGAAAGGCAAATATTTGCTTCTACGGAAGAGAGCAGCCAGTTGCCCAATTGACGTTTATTAGAGCGGAGAAAGGTAAATAGAAATTCAAAAAATGGAGTCTTTTGGGGCCGTCGGCCTCTCTTCTCTGATCGTCTTGCTTATGAATGGAGCGTGTTATCGCCTTGTGAATCGTGCTTTACGTACTCCCTACGTACGTAGGTTGGTAGGTAGGTGGGTGGGTGGGTTATAGGTGGTTAGGTAGGTAGTAGGTGTGTGCGCATACGTAATACAGAGGACGAGGTTCATTGTTCCGCAGAGCACGCGACGTTGCACTGAGATTTATAAAAAAGTTTGATTTGTATACCGCCCGCTGAGTGAGTGAGTACTTGTGTTTTACGTCAGGTAACCCTTCACCTCTCACTCTTTTTACTCATCCTACATTATCTACGCTACGTTTATTTCTCTCTCTCTCTCTCCTTTCTCTCTTTCGCTCCCTCTCACTTGTACTCTTGTCTTTCTTTTTTCCGTTGATTGGTATGTGTTTTTATATATATATATATATATATATATATATATATATATATATTTCTCTAGTTTCTATTTTGCACTCTCTCATTTGCTTTCCTCTTCTTTTTCATTCAGTCATTCTTCGTTCCCCTGGTGCCCGTGGGGTTACAATCGGGTTGAAGAGTCGCAAGCTGGAAGTCGAGCGTGCTTCACGTCCTGGAAGGTGAATCTGCATTGTTTCCCATTGCGACCTCGCAATCCGGCTGACATTAATACATCGCTCAACTTCCGTTTATATATTGTACTGCGTCTCATCCTGTCGCATGGATATTACTAGATGCTTGAGATATTTCTGCTTGCATTATTTCGAGTAATTCTGAATGCTGGATAGTTGTGATATTTTTTTTTTTTTATTACTAGGTACGTTGTCAGTGGGAATTGTATTGGGTGAATTTTGTTACTGGATACGATTAAATATTTGACATTTTATTGTCAAATAGCTTGTAACACGCTGAAACAGGGGTTACCTATTACTTTGGGAAATGGATTAGCATAATTCTTGTTACTTCCAATGGAAAGTTAATACGGAGTTTCGTGTTTGCTTGGCGAGACTGAAGAATTCCGCACGGAAGTATTGGGAAGAGTGTTTCACACGGTGACACTTATTGCGTAAGCGAAGATATGGACGTACGGGGAACGGTTTTATAAAATTGTTGTATTTATTCCCTTCGTCATTCTCTCTTTTTTTTAAGTGCGTGGGGCGGGGTGGGGGGATTCGCATATTTTCGTAATCTGTCATTGCGTGTATATCCGTCGTAATTACGAATGGCAGTTATAGGTAAATGATCTGAGTACTTTTTGACTCTTATCGATCATCCTTATTACGACGCAACTCAGGGAACAGACGTAGGTATAGCGCTTGATCGAATGAGAATTTCAGCAGAGCTAATGGGCCATTGGCTTTTAACAAAGTGAATAACTCCTACGCCAATGACTGACTGGGGTTTGTTACACGGCTTGTCCTTCTATACCTACCCTACTCCATTAACGGGAATTTCAACGTTTGATAAGGTCTTACTCGATGAAACAAATATCCACTTGGCTGCCAGCAGGCCCTACTTCCAATTTCCTTAAAAGCGGCGCGCGAGAGTGATGCTGCACGAACGACTTCGCTTTCCGGGATCGCCGTTGGGTTCTTCCATTGTATATATCCTGGCGTCATATCCGCTCATAAATCAAATTTTCGAGGGTGTTCCTCCAACCTGGCTTTAAAATCATGGCGTGGCTGATGTTCATGTCATCTTGCTTTGTGACTTCGAAAGTCCCCTCCCCTGTCTTTTCTATCCATTCCTTCCACCATTGGGAAAATATGCCTCAAAGGATTCCACAGGACGTTTATTTTCTTTTAGGAAATAACAATAAAGCAACATCGTGGAACTTTCGTTTAGACAGATATTTGATTTTTTTTTTTTTTTAAGAGGGATAATTGATTATAGTCTTATATTATTAACGTATCTTTTTTTTATTGCCAAAAAATTTCGTGTTCTATTATCAATCATTACCGAGTAAAATCTCAGGATATACTTTGTGATTTTATTTTAAAGTATTTTGTCTTTTTACATAAATAGAAAAGAGTCAGTACGGATATAGCGATCCTTCGTTTCCATGGAAACGTAAAAGACGCTTATTTGGATATTTTTATAAACTAAGCTCTAGTCTTTACTGTAGTATTTTCATAGCCATTATTCTTATTGCATTTTTTGTCTCTATCATTTACAGTAGCAGCGAGATCGTCGACGAGAGCTCGGTGGCCACGAGCGTGGCGGTCGCCGAGATTGCGGAAACGCAAGACCAGCAAACGCCACAGCAACGACAGAACGGTCACGCGGCCCGGCAAAACGCTCAAGGAAGTACCGCGATCTCCATTAACGGCGACGGCACGATCAATCACAATAGCAGCACAGGCGGCGTGGGCCGAGTTACGCCTCGCAGCCACATGGAGCAGGAGAAACGCATGCGGCGAGAAATCGCCAACAGCAACGAAAGACGACGTATGCAGAGCATCAATGCGGGTTTTCAATCGTTGAGAACGCTTCTGCCGCATCACGAGGGCGAGAAATTATCTAAGGTGAGTGCGTCAAAATGTCAGCTAAAATTCTACGAAGTACATATATACACATATGTAACATTGCACCGGTCCATCTACATAGTCAGACTCTATGGTACTGATATTTTCAGTAAGACTTTCTTGGACTGGTATCTACTTCGTTTTACTACATGTTGCATTATTGGGCATCTATATTATTGTCAATCTATGCTTTACACGGACGGAGAAAATAAAAGGTTATTCCAGTCCAGTTGAGTATGGGAACACTTAAAATTTTTCATAGTTCCTGGTATAGTTTGTTATCTAGCGGTATCCTTAACCTACTCGTAGATAAGGTTCTTGGACCTCCCCAGGGTCCAAGACCATACGAGACACCGATTCCTATCTCGTACGTGTCTATCGTTCGTAATTTCTCTCTCGTTTCGTCAGGATGGTAGCGCCGATACGACCGTTCACTTGCGACTGGTTTGCTGCTTAGTCTCCATCCTTTGCTTCTTCAATCTATGCGACCCTTCGTAGAATCAACGTCGACTTTTTCAGCCGTGAAACCTTCAGCCTCACAGAGGAGATCTATCTCGCGTCTCGGATCTTGGACCTTGTACCACGCGCACCTACACCCGTGTCATCCTGGCCTCCTCTACTTCGTGCTTCTCTTTCTCTTTGTTCCCGTTGTCTTTACCTACGTGACGACGACACGCTCAACGAGTTTCTCACTTTTCTATACTTTCTGTACCTTCCTTGTGTTTGCTTTCCCTTTTCCTCCTTTCCACGTCTGTTTCTTTAATCGTATCATTTTTCAATTCGTCGTTGTAAGATCTAAGTTTGACCTGGGTTTTATTCTTGTATCTTCTCTGCTCTCTTCCCTCTCTCTCTCTCTCTCTCTCTCTCTGCTGCGGTATATTAACTGCTTATACGTTATTACTAAAATACAAGACTGTATACGAGAAAGTTGGTTATAGCGTGAACACGGCTTTCAGAACAGATTACTGTAACCGAGGGCGAAAAATAGCCTGATAATCAAATGCCGTAATGGCAGTGGCGTCGACGACAACGAAGACCTGTTGGAAAAATGACTCCACCGATGATAATAGTGGTCGCCCCGATGACCCATATTTTGTTGTCTGGCCGATTTCACGCGATGCGAAAAAAAAAGTATCGTGGCGCTTCGCTTTCAGATAACGAGACGACCGTGGAAAAATAACCTCGTTCGCATGTCCACTTTGTTTGTAGCCGCTAACTCTAGTTTTATGCTGTAAGTGACTGTCTCGAATAATCATAGGATATTCATTATGTCAATATTTCTCGAGGAATACACAGTAAATGAAATGGTCTGTTATTATCATTCTCAGCGTCACTCTGTTGTCTGGAATGTTTGATCTCTTTATATTCAGCCGGGTTCGTTCAGTTAGAATCCATTTGGATCATGTATTGTGAAACCGTGGTCGTAGAGAATGAGAGACAGAGAAACATTCGAGATAGCGATGGATTATGGAATGGAGTGTTGTGATGAGGCATTCAGTAGGCAGGTTATATGTTCCGATACACACACACACACACACACACACACACACGCGCGCGCGCGCGCGTGTAACGTGGTATATGAAGAGACCCACGATGATTACGTAGACGCACGCGCGACACTGACCGTAACTCAACAGGATGCCGGTGCCGTGAGTCTACACGTGGACCGGAAACGCCAACCTGCTTCTCTTTGGCAAGGTGAATTCGCCAATAAAATTTAATCGCTCTCATGCGAACGTACTGTTGCGCAACTACTGTGTTTTATAGTCGCACAGCTAGTCGTGTCGCGTCGAACCAAAATCGTGTCGTGTCACCGGGGACCATGACGGTCTGAGGGCTTTTGCGAATCAGCTGCGTTTCACTATTTTTAGAATGTGAAAGTCGCCCGGTGACACGCACTCTCTTACACGTACGCGATATAGACAGACGTCACTATAGATACACGATCTCTCGAGTCAGACGTATATTATTTATTTGTAACAATAGTATCAAATTGGATAACAAAATAATGGATTACTTGTAAATAATATAACAGCGATGCTCTCATCAACGTCCTTGTATATTCATGTTATTATTATTCGAGACCGTGAAAAATGTATGTTTATCGAATTCGAGAAAGTCTTATTGTTTCCGCCATTTTTCTCTTGACAGCTACGCCCGTTCATAAGGGAAAACCTTAAAATCGCTGGAAACGCTTAAGAACCTCTATCCTTGTTGCTGTATGGCAATTCTCATATAGGAGCCTAGCAAAAGAACTTTGACGCATCAGGTTTGCGTAGATCGTAATCGCATTCGATCAGCTGTCAGTCCGTACTGGTAATTAGTAGTCACGCAATGTGCTCTGAGGTTCTTGTCCCGGCTGGCGCATATAAGGAAAAAATATGCGTACTTTCGTTCTGCTTCCCTTGAACGTTTCGCAAGTCGTCTGTATCGATGTCGATGTGCCACTCTGACCGTCGTGAAGGCAGTCATTGCTCCTTCCTCGGTCGCTGACTATATCTATGTATATAAATGAAAGGTCGTCGTCCAGCGCGTGTCTCCTGCGAAATCGTCGTCACTTGCGAAACTGCCCTCCTTCTCTAAGCGCCTCTTATGCGATTTGCGCATAGCGACTAGCAGCACGGAGAAGGACGTGAGTCTTATTGTGACCAGCGAATCCTGTTATGCGAATTGACGCTTCGCATAATTTTTACTCGGCACATGTACACTGCGCGTATATGTGTGTGGTCGGTACGTTTGAAGTGACTGGTCACTGTATATAGCATATTTACTCATTCGCCAATACATACTCGCTGCTATTATATGGGCATATATATTTCGTAGGTATGTATGTCGTAGGACTTTCGTAACGCAATATTTCGCGAACCAGCCTGGCCACATGGTTTGATTCCCACAGATTTTTTCCTGTGGCTTTATTTTCTTTCTCTCTCTCTCTTTCTCTCTTGTGTTCTTTTTCTTCTCGTTTTCTTTCTATATATAGACATCTCTCCTTATGTTTCTCAGGCTCACCTTCTCTCTCTCTCTCTCTCTCTCTCGCAGACTCCTCTTGGTTTCTCGGTCGTCAGGCTGGATGCTGTTCAGACCCTCCCTCGCATCGGTGTTACATGGTCCCTGCTTCCCTCTTGGTATTCCTGCCATACGTGCCTACTCCGAACATATAACTGCCCACCACCCGTCGCCCGCTTGCCGCTTGCGAAGGCCGTTGCGAATGATGAATTTCGCGAAGCCCTGGCCCACTGAGCATTTTTAAACGTATACTGTAACGCGAAAATAGTCTAGAATTCGTTTTTCCCGCCTTGCCGTCATTTGCTTTTGTTCGACTGGAAAACTCTCATGTGTCCCAGATGACGTGTGTTGCGCGATTGTGGTTTTCTCTGTTTTTTATTGTTATCACTTTTGTTTTCTTCATAGCTATGGGCCCTCGTTTATATGAAAAATTTGCGTTCTGTCAAATTAACTGCGTGCCGTGAATGCGTATGCCAAACGGCAAATTCACACGCATTGAACAACAATGGCCACCACCAATGGACATTGCCAAGAGCGCTGAAAGAGTTTCGGGATATTTTCTATATGCGGTAAATTTACTCTGACACGAATCTTATACTGAAGGGATCGAGTTGCTGTTTTTATATTTTTTTTTCCGAATTTTCAATGATTACCTTCTTTGTAATTTCTTGGTGATTTTTATCATTAATTTTTTTTTTGTTATTCGTTTCTCATTGTCTTCCATGATAGTTTTAGGCTCTCTTGCTCCTGCAACGCTCATTTCTCTTTCTGTCTGTTGCTGACCGAAAAGAAAGCCCGGTTTGCATGGTCTTCTTGCGTTCTCCTTGCGCACGCACATACACTCGCGTCTCGGTCGCAGACGCCTCGACCCATATTCATTTAGCACTCGCCAGACAGAAATAAAAATAAACCAGTCCTATCTGTAATGCTCACTCGCTTGTTCGTCTCTCTTACGCGTTGCGCGTCGCCAACGCGTGGGAGGGACCAACGTGCATGTTGCCATTTTTTACACTCCTCTCACCTACCCCTTTTCGACAAATTTTCGCAAAATTTCACTTAGCTCCTCTAGCACGATTTGCCTGATTTGAATTTCCAAATTAGCTCGTGTATTTGGTTCGCCCTTCAGGACCCTTGTTTCCTTAACCCACCCTCTGGACCATTACCCGTCGTTAATTAAATCTCGATGGGATCAGTGGACTTTAATTGACCAAGGAATATGAAATCGCTGATTGAAATTTAAGGACATCGTGACACGCTGAGAATTTTCGATTATGTTTTAGTGGAGAATTTAGCCAATTTTTAGTATAAATCATACCGATTAATAAACATACTAATTTTTGCTAGAATTCTGATTTGTTTCTTCGTTGGTACAAAGCCACGCCAGTTTTATGTATATCATTATTTCTCAGCCTTATAGACACAAGTATGCGATATTTAAGGCGTGCGATTCAGTTTTAGCGGGAAGTTTGAATGTTAACTTTACATTGAACAATACATAACTATTCCAATTGGGAAAAGTAAGGGCCGATGTATTTGAAGAGATTTTAAAAAGCGCGCCATTACGAACTAAGTAAGCTTCGTATGTTTCCATATAGGTTACGGCGTCCTTCGTCAGGTCTGTTGTAAGCACCGTTGGCGTCACGACGCCGACGTCTTGATCCATAATGGAATGGAGTGTCTGTCGGTCGGTAGACGCTAGGTAGCTTCTTTGTTTGAAGTTCACCTGAGCCCCGTTTTTGAAAATTTTTCACAGACTGTCAAAAGAATAACGAAAAATGGGGATGGCAGAGTAGTTGAAGAAGATGGAAATCGTAATCCACACCTTGTCACTTAGATCTGGATACGTTTCTGTTCAGGAAATATATCCAAGAAGGTTTTAGATCTTCTCTCTGTGCTTTCAAGATTGGCTTTTCCTGTCCTAATGTAGCCTGACGGAAGATCGTCTCGGATTATTGACGCTCGAACCTATCCCAAGGGAATCTACGTTCTGTACGCTACGTACAACTCACTGTGTAGTATCCTCCATACTGGACCAGCATCCGGCATCCAACAACAGATGCCAATAGCTTAATAGTTAAAGGTGCGAATCCCTTTGCCAACTTACCAGAAAAACTGGCTTGGCATATATACATAGGTTACTTACCGACCCTTGTATATAGGTACACTACGTCGTTCGTATGAGAATCACCAACCTGTGGATCTCTGGTAAAGCAGAGGTCGAATAAACCAGCGTTTCACGAGTAACTGAATAAAATCGCTAAATTCTCCAAGTAAAACCCCTGTT
>JARPRG010000582.1:59735-76538 GCA_031001745.1 Hartigia nigra | reverse complement strand
AAAGCAGAGGTCGAATAAACCAGCGTTTCACGAGTAACTGAATAAAATCGCTAAATTCTCCAAGTAAAACCCCTGTTTTTCTCGCTGAAATAATTGGCGATCGAACGAGCAACGCTAATCGGTATATTAAACATTTCGCCGAGCATACAACCTTTTGGCTGTTTTCAAAGCTATCATTCGCGTGGATCGCTTGTATTATGGCAAGAGGGGTTATTGGGGGATCCCCTTTGTGATTTATCGTAAATCGAGAGTGTGCAGTCCGGCATATGTAGAGACGCATTGGAAATGGTCGAATAAGCCTGCATTTGCCCGTTTCCATGAAGTAGTGGAATGGCTGCAGCTTTCTGTCTCTCTCTCTCTGTCTCTCTGTCTCTCGCTCTTTATGGAGATAGAATACGACGCTCAGCTAAAGCGTAATGGAGCGGGTTGCGGTGGAGCGAGGGTTAGGGAGAAAAGAGGCCTTTGGCGGTTGGCTGGAAGCGTAGACGAGGACGCCTGGGATCCCAGACGTCACGTGCTTTGTCCGCCGTCGACTCTCGTAGTACGCTATAGTATAGTACTACGAGTGGTTCTCTCGTATACCCTCTTTCCGATTCGTTTCTCGCGCCCACTTTCCTGGCTCTATCTCGACGACTAAACGGATGGGTCCGCCAGCCGTCGCATCTGGGTCATTTCGTCCCTCCACACCCTCTTCTCTTTATCCTCTTCTTTTTATTCTAACTCCTCTTCCTTACTCTGCACCCTAGCCTGTCTCCTTTTTCTCCCTGACTACCTACCTTTCTTCCTTCCTACCTGCCTACCTACCTACCTACCTACCTACCTACCTACCTGCCTTGCCTGCCGCCAGCCAGACTGCTAAGCCTGTCCGTTCTATAGTTACTACGACGTGGAACTCGGAACCGACAAAGGTCTCGGTCTTCGGCTTGCCTGATGCCCACGTGCTATAGTATGTTTAACGTGGATATTGTGCCGTGGGTTTGCAGTCTACGAATCTACGTCTTTCTAGTTGGCTTCTCTTTATTATGCTTTGGAAAAGCATTGCCACGTTGGCGTAGGTTTTACGCGGCTATGTCCCGAGAAGCCACGTAATCGTACGTATGTTACTGTGTTTTAAGTACCTACGTGTCGCTGACAAGTCGACTCGTGTTACCTTCTGCATTCCTGGCTGAGTTATCTACTACGGACTGTGAGAACGAGAAGGGAATTAGTTAAGTGGCTGAAGTGGAGGATGAATTTCTTTTTTATTATAATTTTGAGATTATTTCTATCGGTAAATCTGGAATAGCTTAATTATCGATGCTCTGCTGTACGTTTTATAGGGTTTCTAATTTATTTGCTTGTTTTTTAAATAGTTTTAAGCATTTTTATGGGCGGTATATATCTGTGTGTATACTGTGGGTTCTATGGTTCCGTATAGCTTTTACTCTTTTATAAATTGGGTAGTTCTACACCTGTACTGGCTGAACAAACTATGTCAGCTGTCTTGAATACGTATACTGAGTCTTCAGCGCGTTTTCACCGGAAGCGATCGCTCGAGCCTCCATCATCCCGGCCGAATAGAGCTCTGCTGTTTTATTCTCGAGGCGTTTCCATGCCTTTAGAGAAGTTTGCATTGCGAAATCGCGCCCGACACGACTCATTACGCGAAAAGAGAAGTGTGCTTAATCGAACGACGGGCGGAAGGGTGTGGGAGGTTGAAATCAGGAGAAAGATTCTCTTAGCGATTAATGAAAATCGGCAAGGTTATTTTTTTTGGTATTAATAAAAACGCTGAAATTTCAATGCCAGACCTTGTCCTTATTTTTTTTTCGCGACTGCACATTCTTCATTTTAGAGTATGTATATAGTCAAGTTGTCTAGACCAGACGTAACGCGAATTATAGTTATTTATTAATAACGGAAAATCTTAAGAAAATTTTCTTAAAATATCTATGACTTTTATCTTTTCTTCACTATATTGTATCAGCAACAAAGATTTATACAAGTCCTTGATATCCTGCTATAAATATAATTTACTTGTTGCCGATGGCCTGTCTTGAAAGCGCTGTAGTCTTCTTATGCTTTCATGTAACAATGTTTTCTTCTCTTCAATGCCACCTTCTCGTTACCCCTGCCTTACACTGTACTACTATCCTATACACGCTACACTCTGAATACCCAGCTACTTAACCTATGAAGAGAATATAAGGATGGTAACAGCTGAGCCGTTGCTGGGTATGCAAACCGTAATGAAGCGGTTATGACGGCATGGTAATATATTCTCGAGCGAGTGTCCTGTACACGTAACTTTGAGTTTGACGCCGTTTACGAGAGGATTGTATTAGACAATAGTTCGAAGAAGAAGAAGAAAAAAAGGAAAAGCGAGAATTTAAAAAGAAATAATGGAAGGCGAAGACTTTGGTATAAAGAGGGTGTCGTAGGCTGCTCCACTAGACTCATAGGAATTCAAGGGTGGCTATATACACATATATATACATGTATAATGTACACGTCAAAAAGGAGATACAAGGATTCATCCAGCAGCACGAAGAAAAAGATTCCCTTGTAAAGATCAACTTCGGTCATTGTCAACGGGTCTGTTTGCGTCGCGGATAGCGGCTGTCGGGCTTGTTTACATTAAGAAAAAACACGCGTCCGTTCGGCACGATTTACATAAGGAGTATAGAGGCAACGTGCGAGCGCGCGCGAGATACATAATTCAGCCCCAAGGATCCTCCTGCGACGGCGACCACCTTGAAGGACTTCCGGTCACGTGCCAAGTGCCGTCGACATTAATTATCGTCATCGGTTCACTGATAGTTGTAAAGTTATTATTATTCTTCTCTTAGTTTTCAGCGTTCTTCTTATTCGTCTATCCTCGCTTCCCCTTCTTCCGGTTTCTTCTTCGTTCTTCTCTTCGCTTCCTCTTAGTTTTCCGATCGGTATTGATACTCGCTTCTCAATCTCTTTCTGCACGACTCTTCCTTGTCCGCGTGGTCTCTGCCGCGCCTTGCAGAAGTCATCAGTTGTATTTATAGAACGTGACTTGGTGATTGCATTGCTATTTGCCTGTAACAAGTTGTACTAATGACGCCATTGTGTCCAAGGGCCGCTGCACCTGCGTCGGATTGGCGTTATCTCAAAACACGACGCTCGACGTCTCCACCCCCCTCCTTCTCCTACTCCTCCCCAGACTTTGGTTACCAAAATAACCTCTCTATTTATTCTTTTTAAGTCAGTCAACCGGAAGGATGTTTATGTCGACGTAGTAAGGGAAAGAATTTTTCCATGAATCGAGAGCGATAATTTTCGCGCGGGAGATGTCTTTCGAAAAATTTTCTATATGGCCTCTCTCGACATTTAATTCCGTGTCAAAGTGATAGGAATAATTTTGGAACATCGTTGCGCAATGGCAATGGCTTTTCGTTTTCAATGCAAATTTTCGTGTAAATATGCATGCCGGCCAGAGACGCTCTCCCGCGTTTGTGCCGGACGCGTGTCTCGATTTCGTATGTGACGTCGTCTCCACGTGACGAAATTCGTATATATGTGTCTGTATATATATTAGAGTCGCTAGATATATGTATAGATTATCATTTATAACAATGGCTTCTGAATTTCCTGGCGTTTGCGCTGTAAGTGCTTCCGTTATGGGAATACTTTGCCGGTGCTACTCGTGCTATAACGACGCGTGTGGATGCTGGGGATGTTGGATGCCTGAGATCGCGATCGTTCTTCGACGTTTACCGCATACCGCCAAGGATCAGTGAGAGAAGGAAATAATTCCATTGGGAATGCCACGCGAGCGTAATGGCGTATATTATCATTACATATGATGTCACTTGACGCTAAGACGTACATTAAGTCGAAATCCCACTCTAGTAAACTTATATATATATATATATATATTTAAAATTTTGAAAATTTCATTTTTGTTTTCGCCAATCTACTTCTTTAACACAAATTTTGGATTTTCATTTATTTTTTCCTGCGGTTAAATTTTTTGCCTCCCGCTCTTCCCACTTGACGAACAGTCCTCGAAGACTCGACTCGGCTCATCAAGACGGATAACGTTTCCTTAAATCAGCAAATTTTTGTAACACGATCGTTTATGCTAAAAGTACAATTGCACAATTATGCACAATTATTATTTTACAACCTTGGCAATTTTTTTTCTCGCTTTTCGCATACTTCTCCCTTTAATTATCTTTCGCGATGGTCGAGATAAATTTTTTAGCGTCGCGGCGCGTCTGCGCGAAATGCCGTGTATCCTAACGGGGTAACGAGATTAATGGTCGTATTCTACGGTACTGCGACACGGCACAGTAATGTTACTAGCCGCTGCCGTAGGTAAAGCTCGATCATTGAGGACACGCCGCATATGGTCTCATTCGATAGCCGCGCGTTATGTAAAGGCGCGAGAGGTGCTCGCGACTAGCGCCAGCTTCAAGTTATTAAATACCTACAAGATTCAAAGACGCGTATCATCAACCTAAGCTCAGTAATGAATATGTGTAAATGCTAATTCTGCCTTACGTGCATACGAATAATGGTACTAATTATTCCATTTATTTACATCCTTGCTGACAACGTACATAGAGCGTGCAAAAATGGTGTTTTTTGGAGAAAACAATTTTTTCATTTTCATAAAAAAAAAAAAATAATATGCATAACTTCTGACGAACGAACGTCGCGAACTAATAATTTTGTAAGGTCTTCTTTTGTTAATTAACACAAGGTAACAGAGAGAGAGAGAGAGAGTATTACAAAGTAAGCTAAGTAGACAGTAAGCAAGGCAATGATTATACAGTTTTTTTTTTAAATCCATTTTTACGCCGTGCAAAACATCATCAAGATCAGAGTACGCTGATCGTAATTGCGTGCGCAGTGATGGATAAAGTAAGTAACGGGTAGGATTTGTTTGTTTCGCGCATGGTGAAATGCGAGGAGCTTGTCAATTTGAGCAAGGACCAGCAGAGGGGGGGGGGGGTTATTTATATACATATATATAAATATATAACGATATGGATATATCTTTACGATAGTTTGTAAGATCGAACTGCCGCTGATAGTTTTTTCAGGCGGATATACATAATTTGAGAGTCCATAGCAATTCATATAAACTTTGTATTGGATATAAGTAAAAGGTGCATTAGCGGCAGAGCGGTATTGCGCATCTAGCACTTACGTAATGAAGACGTTGAATGATTTTTCAGCATGTGACTCTGACGTCAGGAATGTCGATGCATTCACATCGGTATTTATACAGAGCACCGTGAAGTCCTCCGGGGGCCACTTTGCTCCCCGTCGGCAGAACGCGTCAGATCGTTATCTTATCATCTGGTGAATAAATAGAACATCGAGCGTGTATGTTTTGCGCGACGTTATTGGAGCTTAAAGAAAAAGTGTTAACGGATAGAAGTATACGTATAACGATCGACGCTATCGAGAAGATATCTTAACGTTATTACATAGAGATACCAGACAGTCGAGAGGTTCGAGAGTCTATCTTTGGTTTACGAGGATACAGTGGAATTAGCGGCTGAAAAGAGTTTACAGTTTATAAAAGTATCAATGGCTCACGGCCCTGTATATACCAATGTATATATATAGCTATACAGCAAAAGATTCATGGTTCAAGGTTTTGCCGGCATTTCTTGCTCGTCGAGATTCAAATCTTGCCGGTCTTCTCATGGCTTGTCATGCAGCGGCCAATCAGAGCGTCGGCTGCCCCACTTCGTTAATGCGCGAGGTCGCTATCACGGGCAGACGCGTGGCTCGCTCGGCACCGTGTCATTCGGTCAACGATCCTCCTGGCGGTAACAGCCGGCAGCTTGGCGAAACTGTTGAAAAAAGGAGAAGAAAAAGAATGAAAAGAAGCCGGGCGAACGAGTCCAAGGATATTGCGTCGTGTACTTCGACTTGTCTTTTTTTTTCTTCCCCCCCCCTCCCCACACCTCTTTTCTCCTCCCGCGCCTTTTGCTTCTTTTCTTTTTATCGCCGTACGCCCGTTCAAATCCCTCACTGTTTATCTTCGTATCTATGTTCGCTTTCTTTAGGTGTCGCGACGCCAAAGGAGGACGGGTTGAACGATCTCGCACACCCACTTGGCAGTGTGTAGCGCAGCAACAGCGTAATGAACTGACCGGTTGTTGACAAACAGTGCACTGTTTACATGTAGAACTCGACGGCTGCACGCGCGGCGTCCATTACCTCCAGTGGTTATTATAACGACAATAATTGGTCCAGGTGTCTATGTACATGTACGTATACGTATAATCAGGATCTGGGCAAGAGTTGGCGCAACTTGTACGTTATATAAGGAAAACCCAGGGGCTTTGTGTCAAGGAGTTCTCGCTCGTTCGTCCTTTGTAACTCGTTTACCTCACGACTCTACGTACCGCAGTCCTCTCGATCCTATTGCTCGGCTTTGTTTTTTAATGCTCCCGTTCTTTTTATTCTCTCCCTTTACTCCTCTGCTTTTACACGCGGCCAATTTGCCCTCTTCGGGTGCGGTGGACTGGGGAAATCTCGTGGTGTCGAATGCAACATATAAAAGGAGGAGAAAGAATGATTGCGCGAAACCTGACGTGCCGGCGGTTTAGCAGAAACAACAAACAATGACACTTTGATTTTCGGGTATTCGACATGCGTGTATTTAAAATTCGCAGCTTCGCGTTATTCATCCTTCCATTTACGCGATGCTGACGCACGAAGACCTACAATGGTCTTGCAGCTAATGCTCGTGTCTTTTCATGAAAGAAGGGTCTTGGTGAATGGCGTCGATTAACCCTGAAAAGTACCATAGGCTTTCACGTTGGTCGGGCTGATCAACTTCATCCATAACCACACTACCTATTACAATCTATTATGTACACTTACTATCTATACTGCTGTTTGCGCGGTGTAAAGGGGGTCTTGATAGATCATTGAAGCTCTGGGGATCAGCGTAGTGTCTGAACGTCGAATGGGGAAAAGATGGTCGGTTCACTCACCTGGAAACTCAAGACGAGAGAGCGAGAGATAGATAGATAGATAGATAGAGAGTCGAGAGGCAGGAGTCTTCTCGAGCGATTACGAAATCTCGATTCAGTGGTTGAAGCCACTGACCCGAATCAGGGCCAAATCCGCGAAATATCGACTGGGCTGGATTATCGCGCAGCCGGCATTCCACTCCCGACGTCTTTCTTAGCGCAGCGAGTACTTGCCCGGCCGGTGGGAGAGACCTCGTCGTGGAAAGGAGAGTCCTGTCTCTTTTCTCTCGACACTTGAACGACATTCGCGGCTGACTTTCGAGACACGACATTCTCGGTTCTCCCCTACTCGAGTGCTGAACGAGTCAGGCCAGCCGCTTGGAGAGTGGCATGTCGCGCTGCATTCCCTTCACGGTAGAAGAACTTTTCAATCGACCGGTCTAGTCAGCTGATTGTCGAGGAAAGAGTGACTTGGCAATGGGAGGAGGACGAGCAACAGAGACGTCGAAGCACTGCGGAAGAGAGCGATACAGGTTATGATTAGCTTTGAAAAGTAGGAGAGAGAGAGAGAGAGAAAGAGGATTAGCAAGATTGCCATTCTGATGCTTGGTTCAACCTCGTCCACTTTAGACTTTCTTCGTGGGAGCAAGTCAGTCAGTCAAATTATTCACATATCTAGTATCCCATGAAGAGGTGCACATAGAAACCTCCTATCAGGTTATACATAAGGTACACTTAACGCCCAAAGTAAATTAACCCTTTTATCGGACTCACCTGTGACGCACGCATTTCTTACATTTGTGAGAGACTCTGGAATTTCAGGATGAAGGGAGACAGGAAGACAGAGAATAGAGTTCTGGTTAGGCGCGTGAACTCGATCGTCGACTGCTCCCACTTCATCCGCTTCTCTGCTCTGCACGATGCAACTGTGGGATTCCGCGAATTGCATCGGCCATAAGGTGCATTCTGGCATTCGGGCCGATCGAATCGTGGAATTGATCGGCGCACGTGCCTAGGATGCGTTTACGTTCATGGAATAGCCGGACCTCGTTCTCATCGGGTCCTGGCTATGTATGTCGGGACGTTACAAGGTGAATGAACTGAAAGACACTGGAACACATTGTCCACCAAGCAACTTCACCACGGGATCAGTCAACCACCACTTCCATATTCTTACACTTATTCACTCCTTCCTCCCGGTCACAGTCTAGCTGACTACTTCATGCTAATCACCGACTTACTTTCGCGCTAATTGAGTAATTCAATTGTCGAATACACCAACTTCCCTTTGGGACTTGCAACTACGTTCAGGTTATGTGACTCGCCAAAAAAAAAAAAAACACAAAATCCTTTGCTGTGGTTATGTGACTGTAAGACATTTCGAGAATAATCTTCCTGCGGAGGTGGTCGATGCCGTTCTCCAGGGTTGTCTCTAATGGCAGACGATTCTTGCGCAATGACTTTTTTTTTATCGCGGAAACTATAGATGTATACTTACGATAAGAACATTGCGGGGGGACGCATTAAATGGAAAAATCGTATGGGCGAGTTTCTTCGAGTTTTCAACGACGCGTTATCGCACAATGCATCGTACCTTTGGGTACTGGCGACCGAGCTTCTGGACGCCATTTCACTTTGTCTTGTCCTTTTTTTTTTTTTATTACATACCGAAAATTCTCTTTATTCCGATTCCTTAGTCGATAACCGTTTGTTTTCTATATTCACGAATTTCCCTCTATTCGTTTCACTCTCTTGTGTTTCGGCTGAAACAAATAAAAATCAATTCCGCTCGTACCACTCTGCTACATTGAGAATTTACCATTATCCTCGGTGCACTTGAATAATACAATTACGATCGTCAATCCCAGTCAGTATAGATACTTTATTATTTTACCTTGGTACTGTTCACTAGGAACCCTTCGTATTTGTCTACCCCAAATTCCGTTACGCTGGGTAAGGAGAGAGGTAAGAAGAGGATATATAGTAAGAGTATACTTTACGCAACGAACTGGTTGCGTTTTGCGGTCGACCCACTCTCGTCTTCCTCCTGTCGTTTGAATTACGCTTCCGCTACTTAGGGTCTCCATTGAATTACACGAGACTATACGTCGCAGTTGCTCATAATTACCAGCTGGCAATTAGTATATCCATACGTAACTTCAGATCCAATACAGCCTCACGACAATTTTTTATATTTCACAATTTATTCGAATAAAAAAAATATATATATATTAACAACAAGGCGTACCAAGGCAATGCTATTATTGGCGTCGCGACGCCTTTACCAGGAGTCCGTTATCAGATGCGACAGTCTCCTCGATCGTTCCAAGAATATAGTCATACGAGGAGCGTCTATTGACTGTTGTGTATTTACACGGTGTGGCCTGCACGCAAGGCGTGGTTTACCGATCGTCTGACTATATCTCGAATGTCGATGGCGACGACGACTATAAGGATTACGGTATAGGCATATATAATGCAGTATTCGAAAATACCCAAAGTCTTTCCGGAGTAAAAGGTGACAAAGGTGGAATAATCATATTCGTTTGTTGTCCTTTCTATTCTTACCTAGTATATTTGACAGGGTCGTTGCACCTTTTGGTTCCACGATTTCTCGTCGTCGTCGTCGTCGATATCCCTTAGCATTTTGCTTCTTAACGTGAACTTGCTTTTGCGTGAACTATGGAAAACCTTCTGTGAAATACTTGCAAAAATTTGCGAGCGATGAATTCGCGACGAGTGAGAGTCTTTCTTCCTCTTCCTCACTTTCCCCTATTTTTGTCTATCTCTCTCGTTCTGATCGTACTCGTTAACTTTTTTTTTTATACGTCTTGTCGTCGATACGCAGAGGAAAAGACCCTCCTTCGATCAACAAAGCATTATTATTTACTTGACTCTTTCGAACGACGAACACTTTATGATTTATGGTGATTGCTTACTTTTTACCGTATCCGGGTAAGTTCAGGGTGGCGCAACACCTGTCGCGCGTTCCGAGCTTTACGATCGTCCGCAAGGACTCTTGTATGTGTTATACGTCCGTGAAGGGATAATGGTTTTGCATTTAGTAAAAAAAAAAAGACTACTCTATCCCCTGGCTGTCGGTATACCTCAAATTAGTCCATTATTCTTCGAGTAACGAGTAATTATCGGTAAACGGCACCGATGCTGCTGTCAGCCAATCAGCGCGGTAGAACACGACTCTAGGTGAATATTTAAACGAGAGACGAGAATTGCAGGGATAAGTTGTCGCGTTAAGTTCCTTCGGTCTTTCGTAGGCAGAGATAGCTTGAATTATGGTTTCCTTTGCCCACGGCTTTAGCAAGGCCCGTTTCGCTGCTCTGCGCTCTTGGATTTATGGATTTTTTTTTTGTTTCCTTCTCCTACCCTCGTTTTCTGTCTCCTTCGCGTCTTTTCGCTATACTCCGACGTGCCTCGTACAATTATTTGTACTGCGTGCTTCTGATTTGTTACTGGCATTATGTCGCAAGACTACGCGCGGGACGACTGCGTAAATATTCTTTACGGTCGAACTGGTACGCGTCCAAGACATTTCCGAGGGCCCAAACTGCCTCTAGGTTGTCGTTAATACGCCTTGGTCGGCAGGATTCTTATGTCCTAGCGCCAAATACGGCCCATAACAACGGGTTCTTCCGCGGAGAGGAAACATTATAGTCGTATAGAAACCCTGCTAGCACATACGTTGTTATTATGACGTCCTGTAGGAGTCTCTTTAAGGACGTGAGAAACGCGTCATATCGCACAAACGTTTTTATTTTACCGATTATGGAAGTCCACTTTAAAGGACCCTTCACGAACTATCCACTCTTACCGGCTTTTGGCTTTAGGTTTTGAAAAGGGTTTTGTTTTTCACATGAAGAAATATTTCGAATTCCCTATACCTACCGTGAGTGCGAGAGAGATACTTTTATCGAGATTTACGTCCGTAAGACAAGGACATACATAACGTTAACTCGAATCAATCCTAAGGTTAATAATACCCGATCGTAATATGTCAATTGAGTTCTTCAGCCTATGTAAAAGTCATTGCGGACATCTTTAAGAGCGCGTAATTCAAACGCGTCTATCATACGGATTTACTTAATAGGCGATTTAACGTAGTTTGCCGCGAAGAGTCGTTTAGACATCATTACGCAGGACTGGTTTGTATATATGCCTTTAATACGAGCAATCGTCCCAAGAATTATATGACAGTCGTCAGGTGAACTCGTTAAGCAGGCAATACATAAACTGCGCCTTTCATATATACGTGCATACTAGTTTTCCTTCTTTTTATCTCTATTTCTAGTCCTGTTTCTCAATCTCATTCATGGCGTGAGCATCCTCGTGATTTCCTTTTTTTTCCCCCGGTATGGAAACTATTGCTCGCGGCGCTTAATTGCGTAACAATATTAATTGCAATTAAGGCTGCGTTGCGCCGGCACAACGTAATGGCGTTGATTCTTGCGAGGAGATAGGCTTTGCCGAGCTCGCGCAACCGTGCGTATTTTGCACGCAGGGAACGACGATTTCCTCGAGGTCGTCGTCGAGTGGTAGGAAAGTACTCGAGACGTTACGACGACATTACGACGACATTACGAATTTTCAGTCGTTTGCAAAGCGTGAACGTAATTTCTTCGATCGAGATAAATTTATGAGAAATAAAGAGTATTGTCAAAATTAATTGAATTTCTCGAAAATATTTTTATCGATATTCCAGCTAATGACGTTACCTTTACGTCCAATGATTTTTTTACCTTTGCTCGCTCTTTAATGGCGTTCGTAGCCATTGCTATCGGGGATTGCATAAATTCAGTCCATAGGCACAAAGCGTAGTAAATAATAGCTATAGTACTAGCGCGCGTACTATGAGTGGCCACTAAATGGAAACTTGAATGAAACTTGGTTGCAAGCGCGTTTCTGCGATTCTAAGCGCGGATAAGAAATCGTACGGTTGTTCAGTGTGGGTGGCGACGGACGCGCGTCGATGTCGCAGATTACGGTACGTGGATTCAAGGTGAAGGAAACTAAAAGAGCGCGTTACGTGCTCTTACGTATTACTCGGCTTATCCTAATCTCAGGCGAAACGGCCGGTCGAGATAAGGCTGCTTTACATGAGAAGAGGGTAAACACGAAGCGGAGGGCGAGATACGAGACATTATTAAATACACACCAGTTAAAAAGCTCCGAGTATACATAGTAGAATGGAGCTGAATCGAATATATTATCGGTAACGGAAATATTTTACTTCTGATAATGAAAATTTCATTTATTATCGTCTTATATAATTTTTCTTTTTTAACGAGAAAAATATTTGCGTATTATTTGTTTTTTTTTTCTATCTTCTTTTTATTCCTTGGAATTTGTTTTTCTCTATCTGCTTAGAGTTAATTATGTATACGGCCTTTTTCACATGTAATTCACCGTAGATTAGTATACTTTGTGTCTCGTGTAAAACGTTTTAGGTTTTAGGCTTAAGTTATATTCTTTGCTTTGGAACTTGGCAAATTTGTATGTGTCGTTACGTACGCGCGTTCTATGCTCGTTTCTACTAATATCATCATAATTATGGAATAACGGCGACACTCTGGACGCACAAGTGTCTCGAGACAAAGAAATACGCAGAACCATTTTTTGCCAGCTTAAATTTGCTACGTAAAAAGTCGTGGCGTGTACGAGAGAGCTAACTAGCCGTCTAGCGAGTCGCTAGTTGCCAAATACTTAAGAAAAGGAGTTTCTAATGTTGATTTCGCGAGAGAAATCTATGTTATAAAGGTACGTCCACACGGAATGCTCTCGTTCGAGTAACGACTACACGACAAGATTACGGTTGATTCTAATTAGCGAACAGTACGATTCTCACGCAAGGATAGCAATGACACTCGGGTAATGATCTTGAAAAAGCCTCATGATTCTCTGTTAATTCTATTCGCGTTAATCGTACAGTCCCGATGCTCGATGTGACCGAGACTTAAGGACGGTTAATGTCTCGCGAAACGGGCTACTAAAATCCAAGGTCGCTTCGCACGGTTTGTGGTGGAGAACAATTAAGTGTTGTTCCGATCAGCCACGGAGACGTGAATTCATTTCACGACAGCCACCACCAGGACGGTCGTCATTATCCTCGTCGTCGTGGTCGATTCCTTCGTCGCCCCACCTGCCGCCCTCGTAACCTTGTAAAATTGTCGAATTACGAAAGAATCGCGCGAGCCAAAAGTCTAGTCCAGTTATATACGGCTTATATAAAAATGACTGCTGAGAAAAATCGAACCGCTGGTATAGAGAATCGTGATGAAATAATGGGATCGTAATTTACAAGAGACCAGAAAAGAAAGGTCCCTGAGTGCACGTGCACCAGTGGCACCCTCTGCGAGCTTAAAAATTTGTCTGGATCAGGGACGAGGTACCTTTAATTTTTTTTTTTCGACGATCCCTTATCGCAAGTGATTGATATTCCGGGAAGTTTGCAGATCCTTCTCCGGCCCTTCTTTCCCCTATTTTTTAAGGATGACACGGTGCCAGGAGGATGACTGCAGAAAGTAGAGAGATACAGAACGAATTTCTCTCTAAGAACATTATACATACCACAGTCTGTATCTGGATCTTGACAGTGGTATCAAAAGTATACTCTCCATAACCTTTTAATTGATTAACACGTTTCCTCTGAAATTGATATACCAGCCATTTGTTATTCATCCATATTCGAAGCGATTTGCCTCTCATAAATTTTCAGACACAGTTAACCTAAACCAACCTCCGCGTATAGTGGGGCTTCCATTGATCCAATTAGATCGTTGAAAAAAAAACCTCTCACACCAGCAGAAGGTGGATGAAGAATATAAGTCCTTAATCGGGCTTTGGCACGAAGTGTCAATCAAATTAAACGTTTTTTTCTCTCTCTATCTCTTTCGTCGCTTAATTCCTCTTTTCGAGGGTGCAGCCTACGATTGGCAGGATAGTTTTACGTATAGTACCAATCATATAATATCGATCATGAAGCTTTTAGGTGTAAATATGACTAATAAAAATTTTTAATTAATAATCTCATTAATTAATTTAAGATGAAAATAAAAAATCTTTTCCCCTTTCTCCTCGTGGTTTTTGACTTTCAATTTTTTTTTTCAATCTCACGGCCCGTCAATGCGACGCTCGAATCTATTGTCTGGTCGCCTTCATCGTGTCTGAGATATGGCGAAAAATAGGCCGCGGGCGTATTCCAAGGACACGGTGCGCGCGTGATCATTTACTGGGACAAGGCTGTCTCTGAATTTGCGCATGTTACTTGTATATAGGAATACCCTTTTCTCATTCGATGCCTTTTCTTTTCTTTTTATTCCGCCATCCGCCTACGTTCCTCTCTCTCTCTCTCTCTCTCTCTCTCTCTCTCTCTCTCTCTCTCTAGACTAGACTAGACTAGACAGAGTGCGCGTGTCTTTTGTGCTCCTGAGTTCTTGCTGTTGGAATTGACTATTGTGCTGGCCCTGGTGACGTAGGTGCGGAGGTTGGTTGCGTGGTGCATTTTTGCGACTGATTGGCGGTGCATGTGGTGTACCTTGTGTTCGCTCAGCGGAAATTTCTGGATTTCTCTTGCTCGGACTGCTCAGAGGTTCGCTCAGGCTGAGAATATACATTTGTTGTGACAGGGCACCACCTATTGTGTTCCTGCGATTAACGCCTCCTCCTGGACTATTCAGTAATCACTTGTCTAAACACTACTGTTAGAAGGCGTGTCTCTAACGGACCACTGTCATGCCGAAGCCCAGCTGTGCCCTGTGTTTTTCCGTAATAGAGACCACCAGTGAGTGCGTCCTCACTGCCCGCAACTGTAAACACGCCTTCCATGCGATATGTGTCAAGCTTAAGCTTGTTTTGGACTCCTCAAGAAATTCGTCTGCTGCGATACAAGACTATTGTCCAGCATGTCAAAACAAAAATGATAGTAATATGGATGAACATCTAACCCTCCTCAGATCCATAAACGCAAGGATGGGTGTTCTAGAAGCCTCCGCTGCGAAAGTCGACACACTAGTCGTTGATGTTGAAAATCTGCATAACAAAATTGATGCGCTAACCGCAGACAATGCGCTTTTTAAAAATGATCTTACCAAACTTAACGGCACTGTCATCGCTGTTAAAAGCGATGTCGACATGCTCATCAAGGAAGCCGCAGTCCAAAAGGAACGCTTGAAAGTGGTAGAGGAAAAGCAGGTTGCTGGATGCTCTGGTGTGCTGTCCCGTGCTGATGAAGCTGTTCTATTGCGCGCAGCGTGCCGTGAGATAGCCACCCATATAATTGTTTCGGGGGTCCCAGAAAGTGCAGGAACCGAAGATCTTCAAGCTTTTGTACGCAAACTAGTCGCCGCCTTGGACACGGATATCCAGGTCTCACATGTCGTTAAGGCTGAGCGCATGGGTAGAAAGGAAATCAGAAAGAGGACTTCAGACCTAGTAAATGCTCCTATTGGTGGTCGTGCTATATTAATTATCCTCAATTCTGTGAATAACTGTGATCAATTACTGCTGGCAAAAAAACACAAACCAGATCTCATGACTCATGACATTGACCTGTCATACCCGAACAATAAGATCTACATTAATCGAAGGCAACCGGTGCAACTACAACAACTTCGAGCACGAGTGCTAAAGCACTTCCCGTCTCTTGTATCCAAACAAGTGTGGATTGCAGATGCCGCTGTATTTATACGAAGCAATACTAAAACTCAGCCTCTTAAAGTATTGCCATCCACCGACCTGACTAAATTGTCACTCTGACTAGGAGGTATCCGCGCTGCACCGGTCTCACCTGCGTCGCCTGCTCCTGTCACTCTAAATGTCTGCTGTCTAAATGCGCAATCTCTACCAGCTCATCTAGACGAATTTCAAGAATACTTTCGAATTAATTGCTATAGCATCATTGCTGTCACAGAGACCTGGCTTAACGATAACATATTAGATCAGCAGGTAGCACTGCCACACTACACTCTCCTTCGAGTAGACCGCAGGGGCCGACATGGCGGAGGTGTGGCCCTCTACCACCGGCTTGAGCTCTCCGCGCGCGTTGTAACTTCATCTGCTGGGACTGCCGCTGACGGAGGACCTGAATTTCTTGTTGCTGAAGTTTGGGGCACATCAAGACCGAAGATTCTTGTTGCTGTTGTATATAGACCACCGAAAGTCGGACATTTAAAACTTCTGTTTGACGAGCTCGAAATACTGGTCCCAAGATACAAATTCACCTGTATATTTGGCGATTTTAATGCAGACCTGCTGACATCGACGTATGACTCAAATTATCTCCGGGAATCGCTTGAATCAACTGGACTTCATTTAGTCCCTCTGCAGCCAACCCATCACACTGCAACATCTCATACCTGGCTTGACATCTGTGCCGTGAGTGACCTAACACGCCTCGATTCCTGGGGTCAGACTGCGCAGCCATTTCTTTCGGGCCATGATCTAATCTATACTTGTATTAAATATGCTCTGCCACGCTATACATCTCGTGTAATATGCTACCGGCCGTGGAAAAACGCTGACCTAGACGCTGCTGCTGCCGTTCTATCTACGTTTGACTGCTCCCTCCTGACTAGCCCGTGCTCTGAGGACCATCAGCTTGCAGTCTTCAACTCCCTGATGGATGAGGTGCTGGACAGCTCGGTACCGCTGAAGGAAATAACTGTTACAAACCCGCCTGCTCCCTGGTTAACTTCTCAACTAAAGGATCTTATGCGAAGAAGAGATGCCGCCTATCGAGCCTTCAAGCGATCTGGTAATGCGAGAGTGTATGATAAATACGCTCACATGCGTAGAGAAGTAAAAGCTAAACTGGCTACGGCGAAATCTACCTATCTCA
>JARPRG010000582.1:0-53334 GCA_031001745.1 Hartigia nigra | reverse complement strand
CATTGTCTATATATATATATATATATATATATATATATATATATATATATATATATATATTGTCTAAATATTTATGTAATTTATTAATGAAAGTCTATATATGAACGTGGCAACCTATTTACTTCCACTGTAGTTCACACCTGTTTGGTTTCCCGAAGATATCTGGCGTGTCAGACGGGCTCCGGCTCTTCCGCTTACGTAAGAGCCGGCATCAAGAAAGTAGACTCCGAGACAGAGAAGAATGCTCCTCGGGCCCGAGGACTTACTCGAGCGTAACAAAAATCAAAGAAACATCCGACGTCTCATTCACGCCGGCTACGTCGTTTGTCTACTAGCCGAGACGGTTAATAATACCTTGTGCTACTTTCTTCTCACAGCCACTCTTCCATGATATCTCCCTTATCTGCATCGAATTTTCTTTATTTTTCCACATACATCCATATATCCCACGACCGTCATCTACGAAGAGACAATGACCTCTTGATGAAATTATCGTTAGATAACTAGACGTAAATTTTTAATTTCACGTACTTGGGCACATTTAACATTATTTACAATCATCTCTGAATAGACCAGTTGATCATGTATCCTGGCCGTCAAGATTTATTTTGGAAATACGTAAGTCCCTGGTTACTCCACTGAAACGTACCGGTTGCTCCAGAAACAGGATTGCCTGTCCAATCCACTTCATCCATTCATCCCGAATCGGATAATCGATTTCGAGCAGATCAAACGGTATCTTAAATCCTGAAAGCGGACGGTATCGACATACCCAGTAGTTGTATATACTTGCAGAGTCCTTTATAGGGCAGTACCAGTGGGTGTTCCTGACCCTTGTACTCCGGAATGCTATCTCTTCTTCTCGGTTCGCTAATACCTGAACGGATGATGACCTCTCGGCTCTAGACGACTGAACTCCGTTTATTCTCGCATCGATAGGTCGCCATGCTACGCGAGATATCGCTTTCGGTAACCAGAAGTTGAGGTCCAGCTCGACCATCGTCCTGAAGCTCGTCCTCATTCATCCTCCAGGAGCGTCTTATCTATACCTCTGGAAGGAGCCAAAGACATAGCTATACAAGAATAGGACTTTGGTGAAGTCGAGCGAAACATTACGATTTCTTGGCAAAGGTTTATATTCGATCGTAAGGATATACTCGAGGTTCCTTTTAACCGTTGATCCCATAGAAGGCGTCCCCATATCTCAGTGGTCCTCACAGTCGCGAATCAAGCCGCGTGAAGATCCGCAATCTTATCCGATGATTTCATGATCTCGCGGACGCCCATTTCTTGATCCTTTACCCCTCGGGACACGTTGTGCTCTCTGCTTGCACCACGATCCAAGTGGCAAAGAGTCCAAAGTGTGTATCGTCCACGCCCACGCGATGAATTATATGGGCCGTCTGCTCCCGGAAGCTAGCCGATAGCCACGTGACTAATAGACAGCCTGTGCCGCCTTCCTGTTTCTCCCGACGGGATTTATGTGACGTTGAGAGACCAGCCCCCCTCTCTCTCTGTGCCTCCTATGTCCGTTACCGATAACGATACTTCTCCTCTACTTTTGACGATGAAGTTCAATGTCGAGGGAGCGACGACTCAGTATATCAGGAGAGAGAGAGAGAGCGCTATACTCTCGAGTACCTTAGAGTTAAGATCACAGAGTTCAGAACGCAGGATGTAGGTTGGCGATATCTGGAATATCTGTATGTAGAAGACCTGGACGCTTGGAATGATCATAGGACGTACTTGGAAAGGCATTCTAGCTGTCTTGGTTAAACGGGTTAAACTATAGCGAGACCGCGTAACGTACCTAATCACCTGCTGCTGATGGGTCTAATGCTCTTGGTGGCAACACTGGTGGTTCCTATTATAGGGGATCGTCAAGTAATTGCATCTTGCTATGTTAATCACCTAAACCGCGACTGAAAACACAAGAACCAGGACTAGGGTTAGAGGAGGGAATTCAATGATTTATTAAACGATGATATAGGAATGCCTTGCCGGAAGTCGAAGAATCAACGGCATTCTTTTCTGGAATTTACTGCAAATTCCCATATCGTCGGTGAAGCTCACTCTTCGAGTATCTTCCGGCTGGAGGTTTATTAACGTTCTTCGTTCTATTCCGTCGTAGATCACGTGAGGAGGTAACGATGGTGGTGGAGGAAGGATGGTGGTGGTTGGGGGTGGAGAGGGTTGCATCTTTCTTATATATAGAATGCGGATCCGGCCCAGGAGCTTTTTGGTGTTTAATATGCCCTGCAACAACGGTGATATGCGCGCGCAATAAGACTGGATGGCGGCTGATGGGCTTGTCGGGGGTACACCGGCAGAGGAATGAAGAGGAAAGTACGAAAAAGAAGGAAAAAAGATATCCCGTAGGATTATCCAGTGATTTATTAATCCACTTTCCTCGCTCCCGCGTTGTACTCGCACGAGGATTCCTTCCTACGTCGTTACTTTATCTTTCGTGACTGTCATCATTTCTTCTTTATCCGCGACCTTTAATACTTCTGTTCCATCCTTCGTGTTACCATCTGGAATAAATATCACGTACTGCAAACATCACTGGGTATCCTTAACGTTCTCTTATACGGCTATTGATTATCCTTGACAGTGGGGAACCAGGACTGCTTTCTTTAAGTCTAGAGATCAAAATACGTATTTCGCGGCTGTAATGTCACTGTGATTAAATCGAAAATTATCAGCGGAACGTTTCATCGACTTCTCGAAGCCCCAACCATCACGAGAGTTCATCCAGTCGAGGAGTTTCCATTGACGGAGTTGAGTAGTGGTAGGAGAAAATCCTGACCTAGCCTATGGTAGCCCACTAATGCTTGAGTGCTTCTCTGAACTCGCCATGAGTTCCCTATTTGAAATTTATTATCAATCGACCGTCACACGTGTGCCTCCTCGTTCGGCCAATATATAGTTTCATCGAAAGAAGCTATTATCACGGTATATAACAATCCTAGTAGTAGATTACCAGATATATATACAATATATGTATACATTACAATTGAGAATACGTCAAGTCCAAATTGTATTATTACGCGTTTATTGTATGTCTCCATCATGGACTATCTGCGCTGTACGTTAAAAAATGTCTGCATTCTAGATGTAAAATCGCACCCCCGCTCCACTTATTCTTAGACATCGCATTTCGACCGAACCTTCCGGCACTCGGGACTTATGACGTTAAACAGATAATAAATAAAGTTGATGTCCAGAGCCGGCAGGATATATTCGCCTGTCCGAAGAGCTGCCTCGCACACCGTAGGACGTGGCATCAGATAGGCGTACTTGACATAACACACGTCACGTCCTACACACTCGGTGTACGAACAGCAGTTTCTCCTCTGCCTTTTCGAGTTCTCTAGGTAGACGTATAAACTAACCTATACCTACAACGACCATCGTTGCTGCATAAAATCATTCAACCCCCTGCGGTGACGGGCAAACGTAATCGCGTACGGTCTCTTTAATTGCCGGCAAATAAAGATGAGGAGAAAAAAGAAGAAGAAAAAAGTCACGTGGACCCAAGAGAGACTCTCATTATTAACCTTAAGCATCCAGTTTTCTAAACTCTGTCTTTTTATCTCTCTCTCTCTCTTTCTCTCTACTAGGTAGGTGGTTATATGGGTATATACCTATATGTTCTCGTTATAGGTGCTCCAGTCTCGACTCCATTCTCGTTGCTTCTCGTTCTCTTGTGGTTTTCTTGGACAACGGACAGCAGTCGGACTTCGCGATGGTTATCGCAATGGTAATGGGAAAGGGCAGCGGCAATGGCGTCTCGTCGTGTAAATATTTGCGCCGTTCGTGCGTGAAGAGTACCCAGTAATTTATGTATTTACTAGTCGCGACCCTCTTCCCGTTTATCGTTGCATCTGGTGCAGTGGTTCTTTTCGCGTTGACGATTTCGTTTATTCGTGTAAGGGTTATACCATCCCCTGGACGGTAGTGTCTGCCGTAGGGTTACTACGGTTGGTTGAGAAGCACTGTTAGGATTCTCTTGAACGAGTCGCTCCAGAGAGTCGAGAAACATGCAAGGTCTTTTGCCGCATGGTCACTGAGCTATATGCTTAGAATGTCGTGGTTATATATTACCTATGCACCACGTGTATATATATATATATACGAATATACATTCCAATATATATATATATATATATATATTGGAAAATAAGAAGCAAGGGGAATGTAAAAATGATTAGGGATGGACCGGTAAATATAAAATGGTATTTTGCCAGCTCTTTAAATTGTGGATACAATACTTTGGTCTTTCCTACGAGGCTGCTGTGATACGGAGGATAAAAAGTAAAAGTCGCGTGCATCTGGAGTACTACGTTACTCCACTTTGCGTACACCTATACTCCTGTTCTCATTCGGGATTCCAGGTTACTACGATCACCGGCTATACTTCCCTGTAATCCATAAATGTCACCCGGTGGAACATTGAATTGGTAAAACAAGTGTTAGGTTGGTAGAGAAATTAAAAAAAAAAAATCATTTAAGCTTGTGACGAAGGAATTTACGTAAGTAACACATAATATATCAGTATAAAAAAAACGGTTAATGAAATTATAAATAGAAAACTTTAGCGCGCTTTTAACTTCCTATGGACGATTCGGAAGTAAAACTCGTTGGTTGTGTCGTCTGTCTATTTATCTAGCTGCGTACCTGTCAATCTAGCTACCTACTTACCTCCTGCCAGCCTGCCTGCCCATCTATCTATCTACCTACCTACCTACCTACATACCTACCTCCTGCCTGCCTGCCTATCTTCTGCCTACCTCCTGGCCGCCAACCGATCAATATTGCCATGGCTACGATGTTCAATGTGGAGGAGAAAGAAGAGGAGGTGGCGGCTGCCGGGGTGGCTGCTCGTACCCCGGTTTACACACGGGCGTCGGCGTGGAGCTGGGTCGACGTGGTGGGTTCGGCAGAGAGAGAGAGGGAGAAAGAGACCATATTCCGGCATAGTAGTAGAATACGTACTACTACGTCACGAGTATACTCTTGAGCATCCCCTCACCTTTCCTCCTCAACCTACCACCAGGTTCCACCCTCTCTTCAAGCAGCCACGAGGCGGCGTGTTCTACTTGAGCGATTCATGATGATGAAGAATCCCCTCGTGAAAAAGAATTCTTTCTCTGTCTCTCTCTCTCTTTCCTTCGAAGCGCGCGAATCGACCAGGAGACGAGGAACGTAGCGCTGCTACTTCCTATATCCAAGCCTCCGTCATCTTCCTCATTCCCTTACTACCCTTACTATAGGACATCTGGGCATTCTACGCGCCCTGGCGAGAGCTTAATTTTCGCTCGCTTTAACACCAGGAGACTTGGGAGACAGCTTGACGTCTACGGCCGCCATTTCTGCAACAGTTATGTATATACGTATCTACGCATACGAGAGCCTGTCATCTGTAGCGACTAACCCAGTGCCTTTTGCTCCATGCAAAGCATCCGCATGCTCCTTCTCTTGCATCCACTGTGTACACCCGGTATAGTACTCTGGTAAGGGTACTCGTTAAGGGTGCAAGGGTATGCCTCGTGGATGATGTAGTAAATATCGTAGCCGTTGTACCCCGTGCGTTGTATATCCTCGTGCGCACATGTACCTTTATTCCTAACCTCCTAGCAAGGTTGTAACACGCCGTCAGTACTACACGCAATTCAACTCTGCTCGACTCAATGCACCGAGTACTTTCTCGTTAATGAAAACTCGGCTCCTACCTGTGCCCTCTAACTCTACTCTATTCCGCTCTACTCGGCCCAACGTTTTAATTGGAACGCCATCTTTTTAATTGGATTCGACAATAATAGCAATTATTTTACGAATCGTCATTTGTTCTTGTTCCTCATTACCCGTCACACGTCTGGAACCTCCGTTATAGTTTTTTCAAGAGTTCCTCGGAGAAGAACTTCCTGATCATCCTGATACTTTTTTTTTTGTGTATTTTGCAAATATATTGTCTACCTATACTTTACTCGTCGAGAGTTCTTTAACTCCCGTTGTACAACGATCTCAGGATTCCACGATGCACTCTATAACGCTGGAACACGCTACGCCACACAACTTCCTGCGGATCGACTCGCCCGTAAAGAGGGAATGAACGAGGGGAACCGGGTACCGGATGTGACGTCGTAGCCGTCTAAACATAGACCTCTTACCGCATGCCTGCCCGCTCAGTCCGCTCAACTTGAGTCGACTCGACTCAAGGCTACTACTACTACTATCACCAACACTACCACCGAGCCCTCTCTTACTTCCCACTTGTACTCTTTTACTACTACTGTTACTAGTGGCATTGCTACTATTGCTACCACTACTATTGTCACTGGTATTACTATCGCTACCATTACTATTATCGGCACCGTTCGCTTGACTCTGCTGCTGCCGTTGCACCGCAATTCACCGAACGAGTTTTACTGCTGATTCGCGAGCGGCATTATCCACCCAGCCGTGAAACCTTTTTGACGCCAGTCTCAGGCCTTTAAAGTATAGATATGCTTCGATAAGGCAAGTGACAGTGCACACGTTATTTTACGTAATTTTTCCTTCATACTCTTCGCCAAATTTCAAATCGGCATAGAATAAACGACGTGGAGCATATTTTATTAAATATTCAATGGAGGAAGAACGGAATTCATTTTTATTCATAACAAAGTGACTGGTTAGACAGACATTGTTATTCGTAAAAATAAAATTTCAATAAAACCGATTGCACGGGATAGCTTTGTTTTTCAATCAGTATATTTTACAATGCCGAGGGTAAACCGTTTAAATTTGTTGAATATAAATGGAGCTTTCTCCCGCTGTGGCCAATTCATTCAGTCAACGATAACTTTTCCTCCTATCAGGATGTAAAATCCTACTTGTGCTCGCGGGAACCATTTTCACCGTTAGTTATGTACGTTTTAAGGATCCAACAGCGATTGCACCTTTATCTCAACGTTTAACTATATTTCTCGAGGGTCTTCCCGTAGAGCTTCGTGGATCTCTTGTGGGTCGCTCGTCTTAGCGACGGCCAGGCGAATGTAAATCTCTGTTTGGGGTAACAGGAGAACATAGGGAGTTACGTTAACGAAGCCAACGATGCTGGTCGTCGCGAGAAAATTACAGAAGAGTGACACGCTCGACAATTTATACCAGACAGTAAAATGCAGGTCGCTAATCAAAACTAATAACGAAGTAAACAATTAAAGGTCTTTAGAGCTTCTGGTTCGTGTTGAGAAACAAGGAGAACAGAAGCGAACGAAATGCTCGGAACGCCATGGGAATAATCGAATCGACAATTACGACATTAAATTTACGAGGCAATTTTGTATTAATAAAATAAAGAAAAAACATTTATAGCTTTTTATCACATAATGGTATGGGGTACTGTATACGTCACTTCCTCCAGAAACTTTTTCTGTTCTCCAACCAAGATACCACGGTGGCTAAAGATCATGACTGACGTGCGCCTCTAGTCTACGGAGGCCATTGGGAAGGTTTATTTACTTTTTACTTTAAAAAGAGCTCGGCGTTAATGACATAATTAAGAAACTAAGAGGCAGCAGACTATGGAGTATGCGGGTCAGCAGCGGGTGCTGCCGGGCTTCTCGGACTTCTCGGCCTACTATACCAACACGATACATAACCTAGCAATTACCTTAGCTAACGACTTCAGCTTGCTACGTACAGCCGTATAGCGATTAACTATAAATGTACAGGCTGCTGGTATAGTTAAAGAATTTTCCCGATAATCCTACTAGCGAATATGCCTTGCTTCTAACTTGTTATTGTATAGAACTTGTTTCGTTCTTCCTTCACTTTTTTTTTTGTCCTCCTCTTGACTTTCCTTATCGATTGATGTCCAGGATTATAGACAGGTATAGAGCCAGGTAAAGAATCCCCGAGTCATACGTCAGCGACAATTCAGGTCGATAAGGACTATTATAAAATTCCAGGTCACGTGACCGCGTCATTAATAATACATAAACGCGAAAATATTCCGATCCACGTTTGTCATCCTGGTGGCTAATTTAATCGCCATAATTATATCTATTTCTTAATTGCTGTGAATGGGATTACCACGACTCGTCATAATTTTCATTTCGTTTTCGTTCCAGGTGAGTGTTCCGAGTCCGTTTGGCAAAAGGATCGCCTGTCCGCCATGGTTGGGTAATGTACTATATAAATAGCACCCTTTCTCTCACTGGCTACCTTGTGTTCACCCTACTCAGTCCTTTCTAACTCTTCGTCTCCTTTTCTTCACCCTCTCGAACTTTTGTACTCGTGAATTATGAATCCCGTGTCGATGCTCACGTCGGGGTAACCGCCAGATCGCAAAATCGCGCCAATCTGCCTAGTCCAGAAGTTAATCGCGAAGCATTCGGCGTGGTTCGCGTCTGACGAGTTTTTAAAAACGCGTTGGGTATATATACAATTTCCCCGTACCACCCCGCCCATGCTCTATATCACCCTCTTGCACCCTGTCATTAATCATTCTTGTTTTTCCCACGAAGCCCCGTGGAAAATCCGGACAAAATCTTCAAAAGGCGACCCAGCCTCTAACGGTCCCTGAAAAATGACTGGCAAAACACCGTCAACGATAGTCATGTTATTACATACAGTAGCAAAAATTATCCGGACCTACGCGGGTATAAGGAAAAAGGCAAAGCAGAAACCTTCCACGGCTCGATTTCCTGCTTCTCATCTGCTCCTTGATCCGTCGCTTCTTAAATTAATAACATCCACGGCTAGATATTGGATTTTTCCAAGACCTCCGACATCGAAGCACAGTCTAATCCCAAGCGCGGGAATAATTCGATATCGGGCGAATTCGATCAACGTGGCGTCGAGGATTTTTTATTTATCTTGAACGGGGTGTTAATAAATTTATCTAGGTTGTACCCACTACCCTTAGGTATAGTAGTTGTATTCGTTCCGGTATACAAAGTGTCTGTCAGCATGTCTATACCATACATATAAACAACTATATGTACATGCCGAAGAATGGCTCGAACGCAGCTCAGATACAGGATTTTCCATTGCTACTCTTGCATGATATTTAGTTAATCAGATAATATAGTACAATTCATCAAATCAAACTGCCCGTCCGCAATAAAGACTTCTGGGCCTTGGCCCCGTTCGACCAAAGTCCAAAGAAAGAAAAGCACTCTTATCTCCCACCCTTGACAATTTCACTCGCTAATCCAAAAGTCTCACATTACTAAATACAATATTATTAAGTATGCCCAAACGTAAACTCAAACTTTATTTACATGTATCAACGTAATAAATTCAATTCACAACGGCCGCCAGAGAGCCTCATCCGAAATATCACAGGCTGCCATATATATAGATATATATGCCTAGCACGACCCTGCGATCTTCACGTGCTGGAATTTCCCGCGTTTTTAATCCTCCTCCCCTGACCCGTCGGTTCCCTTTTTTGCATTCTTTCAGAGGCCATCCCGTGAGTCCATCTACTCCCGGGACAGGAGTGCAGGGTAATTTAATCTCAGAAACTCTGAGGAGGGTGAAACGCAAGCGAGTGAACATAGGCGGCCGGAAGTTGGCCGTGTACACATGTATGTACGAAGCCTCCATTCCACTCTTGGATCCCGTTTATACGTATTATTGTTCGCGCGAAGAATATCGTGTACGTAGGTTGGAAAGGTTTACTTTTTACTTCTTTCTTTTAAGATAGAAAGATTCTCTCTCTCTGTGCGACTATTTCTCCAGGGAAGGGTGTGAGAGAGCGAGTAACAGGAGTCACGGCTCGATATGGGAAAAGGGTGCTACAGGGATAGAGGCATTCGTCACATACGTCCCAAAGACACGTCAAGGGCAAAAGAGAAAGAGAGGCAAGAGGGATGCTATATCACACAATAGGTTGAAGCCACGTGAATGGCTAGCGGGATCGGCCTCTATTGCTTCGAGGTTGAAGAGGACTACTATATATATATATATATAAATAGATATATATAAAAGAAAAGAACAGAACATAACAGAATATATATATCTACATATAATACAGATACTCTGTTCTGTTCTTTTTTTTTTCGTCTTTCACGTTATTTTCTCTTTCTTCTCCTTTTATTCGTATTCTTTGCCGAAGCCCCGTGTCCCCGGGTCGTTCGGGTTGTTTTGATAAAACGTACAGAAAGGGATTGACCGCGAGATCGGATCATCGTTTCCTGGTTACCGCGGGCTTTCCGATTGGCTGACGCTATAGAAACTGTTCTATCTAACGTTCACTTTTCCCTCGTTTCTAGCGATACTAGTTTCATCCTCTAGCAGTATCCATATATACTGTCCGACCGATGTCTACGTCCTCATCCTCTCATTCCCTTCCTCCCTTCTCAATTTCTATATCTCCATCGTGTTTCAAGATTTTTAGCCAAAACCCACCAGCTGCTCTTTCTTTCCATTAGATTCGGCACGCCTCGCGACTTTTACCCGGAATTCTCCACGTGCTGCGATAGCAGGAGAACAGGAGAGCAAAAGACCAGGCTCGATACGTAACAATATATATGGCACGCATAGGTATATCTGTATATATATATAGGGTGTGTGGTGGGACGAGAGGGGGGGAGGTTGTCCAACACTATATATGTATTATATATATGAAACGCGGCAGCCTCCGCTTACGGAACCTCAGACGAGAGCATCGATCTGGGCGTCGGCCTCAAGAAACCCTCAACCCCCAGTGTTTCCAGCCCTTCTGACACCCCCCCTGGAGTCCTCACACTCTCTCCTCTAGTACGCTACGCTCTTACACCATCTCTCTCGGTGACCCCTCCCTTCGGGTCTTTAATGCCATGCCGGATACCCTCGAACCCGTACGCGTCGTGTTTTCCAAATTTCGCTACACACTTCGTTACGCCGAATAAAATTATTAGCAGGGAGAACGCACCGGGATTCTCGTACCTCCTTCTCTACATTGTGATTACGTATGATACAGATGTTACGAAAGTTACCTGACTCCTGCTGGGATTTCCCCATAGACTATGGGTATCCTCTTTCGTCAGTCATATCACTGGGAACAAGTTGAAACCAGGGTAGGACTAGGACGTCTATGCTAGACTTTTAAGAAGGATCAAAGAATTTCTAGATTATTTTCAAGGACGACGATTAATCGTCGACTTCCTCAACACGTGTACTACGACGTCATCCATTTGGTGATAGAATCGCATCGAGGATGTCTCACGTGGCTATGATTGGTCTGAACTTGGTAGACAAATGCGTAGTAGCTAACGTGTATCCTTGTCGGGATGATGGACCAAGGGTTGGGAGAGGATGGATAGAGAGAAGTCTCTTGAGCGCACTCATGACCAGACTTTGCGGAATTCAAAGTAGCTTAATTAGATGCTCCTGGATGTCTCAACAGCTGACTTTCAGGCGGGTCACACGGCTTGAATAACAACTTTTAAAGCTGAAATAACTGCATCCTTACGATGTACTCAATTTTACGTCGTCGTTGGCAATCGTGTGCTTGTTGTCTGAACGTTATTCGTGCGCTATGGAGAACGAAAGAGTGGAATGGCGGGATTGGATTGTGGCTCAAGTGGTCAGACCACTGGTCAAAGAACAGCTGTCGAGGGTAGATGGACGAAATTGTTCCTGCGAAATACGCTGGACGCGCGAACCCTTCTGTAGATAGCGAAACTTTTTCAATGGAGAGAAACTCGATGACCAGTCTACGGGGATGGGCTATCTTGTTGATGTTCTCTGAAATTGAACAGTCACGAAAAGCACCGTTTGCCACCGATTTTCTATGGTCTGGTTATTGTTGAGACGTCGTTTGGCATTTATCGAAATCTGGCTACAATTTCCATCGAATATCTTTATCGTTACGAGAAGTTTCCCTATGTTGTTTATACTCTTGAATTTATCGGCCCTTGATAATGTTTTAAGTTCATTGATTCATTGACTATAATGAAGTAGAGAAAGCGTTTTATTTCAGACAATGTCAATAACACGCTCGTGATCTAGTTTTGTACTAATACCGATTTCCACTGAATTTACTTGTTGAGAATTGTCGTCTATCTTAGTTTAAAGATTCGATACGAAATTACGTCGACCCCATTAAACTTTCACCATTATCAAATCCCATACGACGTACAACTACGGATCACCGACCTCAGAGAGGCTGGAGGAGTGGTTACTGGCAAATGAGAAGAAACACTTGGAAAGTCCAAAGTTTCTTCAACTCTTCCGTCATTCCGTTCCCCGTTTGGCCGTCTTCTATACCAAAAACTCATTCAGCCATCTGTGCGTCCACCTTCTTCCACACTCATGGCAATTCTCTGCATTTATTACTTTATGAGAGTTTTTTTTTCGTCAAAGAAGGTTAGAACGCTTCGTGTATACAAGGAAACTCATAGCGACATTGCTGATTTATTTTTCACGTTCTGAAAGTTGCAGACGTCCAGGCGACAGAAACACTTGCGTACAAGGTGGGGAGTTGGTTTAGGTTACAGTGGATGGCGGAGGGTTGCGAGGAGAGGAAGCCGCGCGCGCACAATCCGGCTGTCCAGGGGTGGCTGACGGAGCAGCGTCGTTAATTGTAGTATTTTTACGCCACGGGAAAAGAAATAAAAAAAAAAATGCCGCCTGTAAACCAAGTAAAGGAAGGGGAAGGGATTTTATTCACGTACACAGAGAGTTACATGAAGCTTCCAGCATCCCTTAAAACAGAATCGTAATAAAAACCAGTACGTGTAAAAGAAATAAATGGAGAGAACACCAACAATGGGGAATATCGTAACCCCGATACTTTTTTGTATTCCTTCAGTTTCGTGTCTTTTTTTTTTCTTCTTTTTATTTCTTTTTTTTTCAATGACAATCACATTAGCATAAAAGTGGCAGCAACCGCCACAGCCAACTTTCATGGCGACGAAAACTGGTCGAATCCATCGAATGTTTTAACGAAACGCAATAATGAACGTGACGAGGACTTTTCGAGCCCCAGAAAAGCCCCAATGGTGCTGACCTTGCGTCCCGCGCTGAGAATATCAATACACGTCTCTATCAAACGGGGTGCGGCCAATCCCAATTTATTCCTACCGATTTTCCTCTCGATTCGACATGATTCGCCTGGGCATACATCTTCGTGATATTCCGAGCGATTTTGTCTTCCAAAAAGATGACAAACTCTATTCGTCCTTTTATATCGGTCCTTCTTCTTTACACGTTATAGTACCGTATATAACCAACCAAAGCTACTAAGGTTCCTCCATTGACGTAATACCATATCTATTCAATGAGTTTTCTTACTTCTTAAATAACTCTCTTCTTGTCTCTCGTTCCACTTTCCCGATTCTCCGAAGCGAACTTTGGCTCGGCGGGTTTCGCAGCACATGTATCTACGTGCGAGATATTTTATGCATAGTAACGTATATAATGCGCCTCAATAACAACTCCTAGTGACGTTCTCGAGACGAGCAAAATCGCTTCAAGGAAGGAACAATGCAAATCTATGATATAGAATTATTCGAGAAAATCGATATTCAATTTCTCGAGAAATATTAATAGCTGAAACTATTTGTGATTTTCATATATGGATCCGGGAATAATTTCGCGCCAGATCGATATCTCTAACATCGATTATACTTGAACAACGAGGTAAAGTCGCTCGTATCTCTCGCTTCAAGTACGTAGAACCAGAGTCTCCTGGAACCCAGTTAAGAATTGCGTAACGCACGCAGGTCAGTTACCTTAGGGCATAAATGCCATTGCAGCCGCCTCGACTCTACAAGGTGATCTCATTACAGATACGCATTGCTTACAATTACGTCAGCAATAATTACACAATATCTCCCTTACCACCGATCCATACTATTATTATTCCGTATCTCCGGCAAGAGAAAATTTCTCTTTCCTTTCGTCGAGACGAATAAATTTCGTTTACGATTGATCGTGCGGAATCAAAACATCATTTTCTACAGTTCACTGACTCGTCTAATATATTATCGTTATTTCATCTTGAATATTTTTTACAGTTATTTAGATAACTAGCTCGTAACAGCTATTACGATCCATAATACTCTATACGGATAATTTAATAAAAAATGACGAATGCCATATTTAGTTGTATTTTTAACTGTATTCTGTGTTGAATTCGTGGGAAGAAGGTTTTTCCTTGAGTTCTGACGGTAATGAGGCGTTCTGATAAACGCTCGAGCTTGTATCTATCATGGTGCCCGACGATAAATCAAGCGTCGCGTCGCCTGAGAACGCCCGGGACGCCTTGTTAATGAACCGACCCGGGTAGCTGCTCGCTTCCCGTGGCTACGACGTTCGAGCTCCGTTCGTTCGTTCATTCGCTCGCGAAAATATTTATGCTTTGCCTTCTACCGATACTCCTCCCACGTATCGGGACCGATATAGCGGAACGATTGTCGTGCGACGTTAATGGGAGCGTGCATTCGATTTACATTTCTGATTGCCAATTCCACGTGGATGGACGACGTCACGTCGTTACAGCCTCCTAATATATCGTTATGCGGTGACTTGTGATTATTGTGTGTTTCGACACCTGGAAATTGATAGACGGATGATGGACAGATGAACACGTATACGGATAGATGGATGAATCTTTTAAGCTGGATTACGCATAGTTACTGTATCACTCGTGGATGTGTGTGTGTGTATATATATATACATATATGCAATGATGATGTATGATATGATACTCTAGGTCAATTAATTCAAAAATACATACATAATATTTCTAAAAATTATGTAATCGAACGATATCCAAACAAAATATTGAAAATTACTCAAAAACGTTTATTCTCCCTTCAGAGTGTACTTTTACCTTTCTCTCAAGTTTCCCAGAAGAAATTCTCTTTCTCACAGTAAGGTATAAGAGTGCACAGGGAAGTTGCGATCACATCTCGCTCACGACTTCCCTACGTGCACTTGGCACCTCTCTCATGTAAACTGGTATGCTTTCTGATACATCGAGCATATGTGTATATAATCAGTATAATTTCTTAAGGTATTCAAAGTGCATACAGGCATTTATTATATCATATATTCAGAAAATCAAAGAAATACAAATTCTCTGAACCGCCGTTCATCAGCTTGGTTCTGTCGACACTTGACGCTGCCAGGATCGTTCTTCTCTTTCCCGCTAGAGGACTAACAGAACAGGGATGGTTACAGGCAGTTCGCAGAGAGAAGCAGTAAAGCTGTAAGTCGTAAACGTGAAATCGCAAGTTGCCGTGCATTCCCGCGCAGGGATGTCCAGAACGGCGTACTTGGGACACGTAGTCGAATTACGTGTAGGCAACCTTACCTTAACGTATAAATACATACGCATGCACGCACCTATGCAATGGCGTATATGGGACAGCAAGGCATTGTGGAAATGTATATGCGTATAACCTATACTGTCTATAGTGCACAGTGGGTAGGTATAGTATACGCAGTAGCCCATGATACTCGGGGAACGTGCAACGACCATCAAAGCGCTCGTAAAAGCAGGATTGGTCGCTCGGGCATCTCCATGACACATTCTCGCGCTTTCTTGCTTCTACTTTTTTTTTTTCCTTAGCATTTTCCTACTACTTTTACTGTAACACTCCTAGCCCCACGATGCACTCTTTCCCCTAGCATTTCACCTCTTGGATTATCTTTGCAGTTCCTTGCGCTTTCTTATGCTCCTGCCGAGGAATTCACAGGGTAGAAAAAAAAAAGAAATACCTTTACCTTAGTAACGAGAACGTTAACGTTAAACTTGGGTACTATAACGTGGCGTGAGTAGAAACATGACTTCTGGTACATTTTTGTTAGCTCTATTTCTTTCCTTGTCTTTTTTTATTTCGGTGTGGTCTGTGTTTCTCTCTTTCTCTTTCTCTCTTATACTGTATAACTCCTCAGGCATTTTTGTCTCTCGGGAACAGCCACGAACTTCTTTTCGCAGCTGCTCTTTGGTAATTTGGCAATTTGGCAATTTTCACTCGTTTCCTGGGGGAGAAATGGCACGTAATTCGTTATCGTCTTACGTGCCGATACTATAAATAATCGTAATTAACGGGTACGCCGAGTTTCAAACGTGGCGGGAAGGTTAAAGGACTGGTTACTCTCAATGGGACTAGACAAGGTTACCAACGTGGGTATTAGAGCGATAGAGTCACGGATGGATGCGTGTTAAATACATAAAGATATAATCAAATTTGATAGTATTTTTCAGACTTCGCCATTGATATCACGAGAAGTGACACTTGGTTAAAACGCTTAATAATTTTTGCCAGTATACCCAGCAATCTCAATTCTCACCATCGTGATATAAGCAGAAGTCATAAGAGAGCCTATTTGCAAGGAGTGGGAGGAGTTCAAAGTCCCGCGCAGGAAGTTTCGCGCTCTGATCGACAGCTGGCGCATTAGCGCGTTTCCTCCGTACACTGGAAGTTTCAAAACGATCGACGATCGTAAACCGCTATGATGGCGTGAAGAAGTACGTGAAAAGAAAGCGATGGTCCAGAGGCGGTGATACGACATAGACGAAGAAAAAGGGAATAGGGGTGCAGCAGCGCCCATTTAACGTCAGCTTTCTAAACTGCCCCATCAAAGAAGCCAGTTCCTAGTCCTGACACAGCTCTCCTTGAATTCGCTTTATTCTAGGGCTATAAAAACGGTAACAGCCCCCCCCCCCCCCTCCCCAGCAAACCACTACGTTATATAGACGTATGTATACCATACGTGCAAGAGAGTACCGATCGACGCAATGCGCAAGACTTAATCGTATTTATAATTCAAGTTATACGGGGTAACTAATTTACAATGGAGTTGACAAGGCAATACAAAATTATAGAATAGAAAAACTTAGGAAATAGGAATTTATATATATATATATATATATATATATATATATATATATATATATGCACACATACACACGAAAAGAGAAAAAAAGGGCCAAAGCGGAAGTGGCAAATTTGTGGAGGCACCTGTCAAATTTGTCGGTCGAGATAAAAACATCGTGGACACCTGTCACGATACTATAGCACTACTGCATAAATACTTGACGACTAACGGATACCAAGCGACTACTCTTGGCCGCGGAAGTCGAATCGACTGGTTGGGATATCTCCGGTGGGTATCCGGCATTAGTCTAAGTGCTCTAACCTATCGAGAATTGCAATTGAACGCTGAACCTATCGGAACATCGTCGATTTGTCATCATCAGACGTCTGTCCTGCGTGACGTACCTACGCAGTTTCCCGAAAGCGTTTAGCGCATAGCGAAACGACAAATGTGTCCTAGTCACTGTGAGACTTTCGATGTCATCCATCATAATTAAGAAAATACTATAAAGTATACATGTATATGCATCAGTACGAAAAACAAAACAAATTTAAAGTCTCTCTTCGAGTAAGTACAATACGAATTAGTCATTCGTCACAATCATAATATCGTTAGGCGTCAGGCGTCAATAATCAATGCAATAATTGTGTCAACGTTCTTCGATATCGATTTGAAATAATCGAAGGAATTTTTTTTCTCGGGACACACTTGGCCATTCTGTGTCATTGGATCGTATTTTCAAAGTTATCGGAGTAAAAATTTCACCGGACAAGATTCACGCCCTTGACGTCCCTGGACCTCGTGATATATATATATATATATATATATTAAGGTGTGTAAGGTCGATGCTTATTGGGTTACCCGTAGGAATCGAGCATAAGAGGTCGTCGTTGTCGGTAAAGAACTTCGAGTTAGCATTAGTCGAGTCTGTATACTTCTTGAAAAAGGTCGATTGACTCTGGAGGAGACGTCTTTGGTGAAGTTAGTGCAGTGAGTACTTTCATGGAAAATCAGGTTTCTCAAGGTAGTCCAAGTAATATATATATTATATATATATAGATTCGAGATTTATTATCTGAGACTTATATATATAATATATGGAAATATTAATTGCTTCTATTTCAACATTTAACAGATACGTACACATATAGGTGCGAAGGTGTTGATCGATTAATGGATTGATAAATCAATAACACCAAAGATATACGGATGTCGTACGAGAAGTTTCTTACGGTGGTCCTCGATATTTTCGTGTTTCTTAGTGTGACTTGAGCTTAACACCGATGTCCACGATAATCCAGATACAAACTGGACTGTTAATGCGATGCTTATCAGACATCTTGACTTTGATCTGCTCTATTCAACATCCACACAATTATATCATTATCTCACGTGAGCATATAAACTCACACGTGGGTTGAAGTATAGGGTAACCAAGAGACCACTCTGATACATATATACTATTGCGCCCAATTTTGAGTGGTCCTTTTTTATTCATAAAGTTATGATTTAAGGACAGCTGCTGAGAAGACTCACTAATTCTTTGTCAGAAAAAATTAATCTAGCATTTCCCTGCCGTTTTTGTGTGTCCTGACTTATTTACGAACAAAGGACGCGTAATTGCCTGTCGTAAATGCACGAGACTGTGGTTGGTAGGTACAGGTTACGGGTATATAAATACATAAGTCAAGTTATATATTATATATGTATATACTATATAGAAAGCACGTGTATACAGGAGTGTATCAGTGTAAACCCTTCCGCCTGTATCATTCCCTCGTGCGTACCTTTTACGAGGGATCTCCCGACCCTGAAGGGATTTTCATATTTTAGGAAACTTTATCGTAACACCGACTAAGAAGAAACGAAGGTCGCTTTACGACTTTCCGGAATTGAAATTGCCATTTCGGTTTTATCTGTTACCAGGTCGAACGACCGACCTTGTATAATGTTTTTGGTGTAGGGTACAAGTGAGAGGAAGAGAGAGCGTGAGGGTTCGAGAGGGGGAAGAGAGAGATGAAATGAAAGAGGAGAAAATATTTCGTTAGCCCGCTGTGACTTATGTGATTACCATTTACCAAATGAAAATGTCAATTTACGGATATATAAAAGGAAGTAGTCACAGGAGGCGCATTAAAGTTAAAATGGCACAAGAAGTGTTATCGCCGGTAATCGTAGTACAATCGCGTAATTAATTCTTGTTGGTAAAGTCAATCGCGTTCATGCGTACGATGGATATACGCACGTCGTATTATCATTGAGTAGAACGGGCGGCGCTGGGGACTACGAGCCCGGTAGTTATAACTACTGGAGTAGTTTTATATATAGAGTGCAATTAAGAATTTCACTCGCCAGGCCGAATATTATCATTAATAACAGCAATTAATTTCGAATCCGTTTGCGTTACATTAATTATCTTTATACGCTGGTGTAAAGGTAAGGAAGACCAGTAGCGAGGAAGAGTTAAAAAAAGGCATCGGTTTACGAGTGAAAAATCAAAGGAAATGCAAAGTACAGTTTAACTTATCGTTTCCTCTTTGGAAACTGTTAAAATCCTCCATCCATTAAGGTGAAACCACACGAAATTTTCGGAGTTACTTTCGAGGCGTTTAATCTTGTTAATCAATGTGACAAATACGTGTGCAATTTTTTTGACGATCGTTCATGCATCGTCATCCGTTATATAGCGACTGATTCGTAGCCGCTGCAGTGATACTGCAAGAAAATTTACGTAATTACCGTTTCCTCTCGTGAAAACCCTTCAGGGCTCGTATAAATAAATTTAATGGCAAGTTTTCCGGCCATCGTCTTCCCAAGCCCGCCGGCAGTTTTTACACAAAATTCCTTACGGTTACTCAGGAAATGCTTTTCCCAGCCGGCCAATCTCGCCGTATCGTTTAAGTTCCGGGTTAATTGCCGGTATTAGTTATGACTCGAATGAAAATTCCTCTCGCTCCTACTATACTTTGCTCACCTATTCCATATATACGTACCTTCAGGTGACTCTGACAATCAGTACTGCCAACATCAGGAACTCTGGCCTTATCCACTAGGCTCCCCTCTTGTTGTTGTCACCACTGTGTAAGTTTTGCCACCATTGCCTTCATTACTCAACGCAAAAGGCTAACATTCCCCGTATGTTTCGTAATGTTAGTCCGCTGTGGTTTATCGCGGATTATGAACTCAGTGACTGTGCACCAAGTGCACTTAGGTTAGGTTGATCGACGAGAACATTTCGTGAGTGAGACGACAGGTTCTTCTTAGATCTAGACTCATATATATATATATATTTTTTTTTTTTCAAATAAGCGCCGTACCAATTACATTCGCTTACTAATGGTATGCGTATAATTGAGAACCAGGCTGCACGACTCGACACTTGCTTCGAAATGTCCTCTCTCATTACTGCGATGCATGATGGTCCACTTTTCGTGATAAAAATCTATAATTACTCGCAACGCGCATGCACGGACTTTCGCAATGTACCATTAAGCTCGATTTTCAATTGGCAAACTTTCCAGGCGCCGATCGGGCCTCTCTCCCTTTTTTCAAGACGGAAATGCGTGATTACTGCTGCCACTCAATTCGCTGCGCATCCCATGGATCTTTGAGTATCCTTTACGATCTCGTTCTCGGCTACTATCCTATACACTTACGATGTGTTTACGGTTGCCCGTTTCCGCTTTTTACCAGTGTTTATGGATTTTCAGAGATCGTACGAACGATTTCTGTCAATTGTCCTATCGAGTTAATCGCTACTTGTCTATCCCCGGTCATTACGAATGGTTTTACTTCTTCATATACTTTGTATTTATTAGACAAGATATTCGACGATGACCGTGCTGATAAAAATGCAATATTAAATACTGCATAAGGTCTTATACGATAAATTATGAAGTGCAATATAAATGCTGATTTATCTGCGACAAGCCTACTATTATATTTACTCTCTCCTCCATATAGCTCAGCTCAACAACTCAATCCGGACCGCAACTGTGCCCGGCATTCTTCCTCCTCTTTATCCGAAAGCTACTTCCATATTCTTTTCTTTCGTCACTCTATGTATAGTGACGAATAATATATATATATATATATATATATATATATATATATATTACGCTTGGTTATTTAAGAGAGCGTGAAATTTTGAGATACTCGGATCACGTCTGACTGACTGTATATCTCCGATACTGTCGTCTATACTGTGTTCATCCTTATTTGTTCCCAATATACAGGGTGTCCCATTCAAAAAATTACATTAAAATAACTATTGAAATAAAGGTCCTACACAAAAATGTTTTCCAGTAATCCTTTGCTCATAGACGCAATATCCCAACTTCTTTATAGGACAATTCAAAAGAAGCGCAAATCGTTGTAAAAAACCAGTCGCAAAGTTACCATGTATGCCAGACGTTGGAATATTAGTAATTCCATGTCGAGTCGGAGACCTTAAACGGGTAGATTAGAAGAGTACCAATACATTAGAAGAAGCAAAGTATAGGGGAGTCAATTTTGTAGATAGTATATAAAGGCTTCTTGACATGGATGTTGGTATAGGCGTAGGCGCACTAGGTAAAGATCATTATTCTCTATTCTCTGTTGTTTGTCGTTTACGTAAAGATACACACTGTCATTCCAAATTCCTGGAAGGAACCATTTCCTGTTCTATACTGGGTTTTGGACTACGTGCCTACATTGTCCAGTGTAATTAATATTCCGTATGGTACATCCTGACTCACCGATTTTCCTTCTACGTTATCTCTTTTCTTCGTACGAGTATATCTAACTATAAAATGATTTACGAGTATCAGTCGATGTATTTATAGACAGCTATATACCCAGCGTCGTAAAACTACAGATAGATATAGCTGATCGTGGAAACGTACGGGAAAATGCGTCCACGTGCCGGTGGGTTGGTTAGTAGGGTTGGGATATGGGTAAGGATAGGTAGAGAGGCAAAGGTAGACCTGTAGCCGTAGAAGGTAAAGGGGGAGGAAGAGAGTAGATGGTAAAATTTACGACGCAATGGATCCGACACGCGAAATAACGTGGGTAATCATTCTTGTATAACAATGTGATATTTCGTAGGATCCATTTCATCGATATTTATCAATCGGATTCATACGGGATGATGGAAGTAGAAATACCTTTTGCCCTCGATGCCTTTTACTTATGTCGTATACGTCATGCATATAGAACCTTTCAATAATACAATTTTATGAAATAAAGAGAAGGAGGTTATATATCGAAGGTGAAGGACAGTATAGTGGCACCTGCCTTGATTCGCGTAATGTTACGCTTAATGGTGTTACGCGTGCTACGCGACTACGCACAATACGGCTTTATTTTCACGCACGAACAATCGGAAAATGAGTTACCGCTCGTTCCCAGGAACCTAACCTATAACAACACGCTGCGTATATATACGCACGTATACGCCGGCATTATTAAATCACGCACGACGTAATACGTTTATGAATACGCGATGCCACTCGATGTCCCGCAGGTCTTGTAGTTCGCATATACTTACCAGTGTCAAGGGTTTGAGGTTAAATAACGATAAACTTAATAAAAATGTGATTACTTAAAATTCGTGGTTGGATTTCCCTCTAGATTTTTATTTAGAGTCAAATTTCTAACCTGGCATGATATCCACCTTGATAACGCTGTGATATAGTGTTATAGACACTAGAAACAATAAAATGTAAAATTTCCTGATTATTCCAAAGGTCTGTGCAAAGAAAAAAGTAATTCTTAAGAACAATTAGAGATCGTCAAGTCACCTCAAGAAAAAGCAACGCTTCGTGATGGTCGTCTAAATGGATTGGCTTATGTGAAGGCACGTCCGTAGAGAATGATGTAAACACAGTTGGTACTTGAGTTTGCATTGCGGCCACAAGGTGGCCAAGCCAGCAGGCCAACCAGCTAGTCACAGCTAACCAGCCAGTTAGCCCAGGTAGAGCCGGACGGAATGGTGGAGGTATAGCTAGGAAATCAGTTGGATAGACGGGCAAAGACATGCCATGTTATATTTATATGTAAACCAAGCAAGTCCAGGTATACGTGGCGCTCACCATGTATAAACGTAAACACGGTGAACCACCTTGTACGCTGTGGGGGCTATTATAAATACGTAGCTTCGCGTTGCCGTAATTTGCTTTGTTACGCGTAATAACTGTGGCTGATTAGTTTACGTGAGCCAGCACCTTCACGGCGTATCTTTCACGGCTGTGTAACCATCAAGAAGAAATACAGAATAATCGACGATTCTCTTAATGAAAGTAAATTAATGCTTTATCCAGATGAAACGGTTTTAATAAATATATATATATATATATATAGAGCGTAATGTAACTCGATCGATATGTATGTAGAAATCGCTTCGTCTGAACGTAGCCTAATGCTTCCAGTATTACACGATTCCCAGATTGCATGTATATACATACTTTCTTTAAATAACTGTGAAAAACTATTATAAAGAAAGGAAAGATAGGAGTAACGAAAGACGATAAGAAAAAAAAAAACGTTTTCTTTTTACATTGAAAATGGATATAAAATATTTTACCACTGTCTAATGTATACAATAGAGTTCAAGCGAGTCCAAGTCCACGATTTATAGATTTACCTTGCCCAGGATTTAGCGTCGTCATTAGTCGCCATTACAATCAAGTCAAGGGAAAACAATGGCTCGGTATATACCCAGTGGCACTACGCCCTAGAAAGCACGGAGTGTGGCGAATTAAATTAAATTCTCAGTGTTTGCCTCCTGTGAAATCTTATCGGGAACGCATGGAAACGGTTCGTGAATCAGTCAGTCAATCAGTTGCAGTAGGTATTTACAGTACGTCTTCTTTAAGGTTTCATTTCGCCACATACTGTTTTTTTTTTTTTTTAAAGCTCTGTCTCTAGGTATTTCAACTTCTTTTTTTTGCCGCGCAAACAATACGGAGAAAATATTCAAGATGCAGTTGTCGGACACAATCTCGGACAACGACTGCGCTTGGCTGCGCAGAAGACGGCGTGACATTGATGCGATCATAAATAACTTGGTTATATTAAGTGTATTGCAGTATTATGGGTTACCTACCGTACATACGTATATACGTACAGCCTTCTAATAGTTTCTCTGTATTACAATTGGCCATTATTCGTCCGCCTTTATTAAACGCTATTGTGCGGTTCCCGCGTGACGTTGGAATTGCCATTAAATCCTTGGATTAAAGTGCAATTTGATTTGTTAACATAGTATACTACCAGCAATAGATTTCTCCTGTTGCAAAGCTCAAAACATCTCTCATACTTTTCCTCCTGGCATATTCCCCTAGGCATATGGTATACAGTTATACTATATACTCAAATGCTATTATACACAGCCAGGCATAAATTAGCCATTTTTTTTTTCCTTTTCTTACATTATTTTAATTTACACCCCGTCAACTTTCTAGGCGCTTGTACGGAATGATTGTCTCGGGTCTCCTTCGTCAGTCTCATGGACGCTCGAAGTATGATCGTTGAAACTACTACAGGCTTTTATTTCAATAATGTCCATACGTTAGGATTAATCGCAGGTTATTCCATGGTCAGTCTGGTACAATCGTTAGCGGGCAGGAGACTAGAATGAATTATTGGCGCCAGTCAAGCTGCCAGGATTCCTGGAAAGTCTGGGACTCGCGTCTTTCGCGATCGATTGGTAATGTGGATAACAATACTTGCGAGAGAGTATACATATATACATTACAGTATTATGTATACATATAAGCTACAGGATAATTAGAGTTACATTCATTCGGAAACGGAATAAGCACGAAGACTGTTAATGTTACAAAGAATCAAAACTCAATGGCTGACTTGGGGGTGTTGGAAAAAGCTTTACCCCCTGTGCCGTGGGAATCCTGTGCCATTATCCGCTTTGAACGTCGCTGATATCCTGGCGGCTCGCGAACGTCACGAAATGTATTCCTATAATTAGTCACAATCAGTTTCCTACTTCCACTATTTTATCTCACGTTCCTATCGGTTTGAGGAAATTGTGCGCGTTCAAATATCACTGCTACCGGCATGTGGAATTATTGCCAGAGATAAAAGAGTACTTGTGTATAGATATGCACACGTTCGAATAACCCTTTGATCAGAATAAGAAACAAAGGCAGAACAAATATTGCTACGGAACAACTCGTTAGACACGTGAAGATAGTTATTAAATTTGAAAAAAAAAAAAACATCGAACATGGAACAAGTATATGGAAAAAAAAACAATTACTCCGAATTAAATAACACCCTCGTATAACGTAAAGAAAAAAGTCTTTTGTTTTCTACTAAAATAAAATGTCTACCGTTATGGGGGAAAGGATTGATCAATCTTATTGGTCAAAGTTTCCCAATAGCGGTAAAGTACTTTCTTATATGGAATTATTCAACTTTTCCACAATTTTTCTTATACGAGAGTTTCCTTACACGGTCCTACCCATACGGCATTCTTCTTCTTTCATATAAGTCCCAGGTACGCCCGGTTACGTCTATATAGGAAATATTCTTTATCCCCATGTGATATAACGAACACATGGCAAACACCTTGCGTGCTGTGCGTTACGCATATGATCACTCGTACAATGAGTCACCGGGTTATTTCGCGCGAAGGTGCGTACGCGAGTCAATGGGTATGTTGACTTTTCTTTCGTCATCGTTCGTACCTGAAAAACACATGATCCCCGGTATTATTCCGTACGCGTGTACAACACGCTTTGATAGCGCGCAATTTCACGCATTCCTTCTGCCTTCGGTTACCTACCATTATATTACACCTTGTATCCCACGTTACACCACGTAACAATATACCGCATACGCCACATACTGCAGGCTGGATTAAACCTCGCATTCATGAAAAGAGCACAGCTATTACATACGCCATATGCGATACTTGCCCCGAGGGTCTTCAGCAGGTACATTTCGCATTGAATGAAATCCAATGCATTTACCAGTCTGCGATTTATCGTTTCTCTACGATTTAGCTTTATATATATATTGGATAAAATTTCGACATTTCTTAAACCCTTTAATTCGCGCCATGTATTTTTTTCCTTTCCGCCCACGTGTGTGTACATGCCTTTACGTGTATCTCTATATCTGTAGACATTCGTCACTCATGTAAATGTAAAAGAGGCCGGCGACATAAACGCATATGTATTGTATATACATATAGTGTGATTCGCGAAGGAACGCGACGTGTCTGTTGCGGAGACCTCAAGAACCGGGATCGGACCTTGCCTTATGGGGAATGGCGCCGTTCGCCATTCCGTATTTGCATGTATTATACTGGCAGTCGCAGTAAGTGCGATCGTCTACCGATCCTAGAATGGCTATTTGGGTTAAACACGTAACAAATTAATAGCTACCTGCCGTTCATTTGCATGTTGAGTCACGTGAACCAGACTCCCTTACGTTGCCCATACAGAGACAACTGTGATCGATAGATTTATATCGCTTGCAAAAGGATCTCGTTTTAAAGCTTTCAAATTCTCAGTTTCTATATAAAAACATGCGACGGGTGAGAATTAAATTTTTAAATAATATATATATAATTCGTCCGTCCAAGGACAATTTTTGATTCGTATTAGATAGCCCATACAATAACTGTACGTTGTACGTACGTAATATATATATATATACAGTGATATGCACACGTGGGCTTCTTTCTATCGTCTTGTATATAGTTATACATGTAAATAACCATGGAGCTACGGATAATTGAGATATCCTTGTGACATAACAATGCGCTTGGTTGACTGGTATTATCGCGAATCTCGCAGACACAACATTCGTCGTGTCGATTTACTCTGATATCGAATGGTATATGTATACTCTTAAGGCATATTCTGAGTAAAGCGACATCAAATCGTTCGATTGATAAGATACCCGCCAAAGGCAATGTGAACTTCGGTTATAAGTATATGAAAGCCAGGTATATATATCAGCGAAATGATAGAGCTGCTGCTGCTGCTGCGTATACCACTAATTCATATTACACGCAAAGGATTTATCCCGCGCACGCACGCATTCGCAGAAGAGTTCAGAAGGACAAAGGTTAACGAACTTTAAAAGATTTAAGAAAATGTTACCCATAAAAGCGGTTGTATTCATATATATTATTCTTTTTTATCCTCCTCAAGCAAATCGTATTTTTATTCCAAAGACGTCGGAACGTCCCGACAAGGATGTTTCCCTCGTCGATATTTTCTAATAAAGAACGACAGTCTTATGTCCCCCTCATAACCGGATTGTACATCTCAAAGAGAAGTTTATTTCTGCGTAATTTTCTAACTTAAAATTTTACATTTCTGCATGGTGTGCTACCTATATGTGACCTTTTGTATCTTCATTGAAGTTTTGACTTTCAACCCAATTTCCTTGCTTACGTCCATCCTTCAACGTCCTTCCAGGACCTCCCTCTACTTCGTTCCCCTCGAGCTCTTCTTCGCGTTCTTTCTTTCCTTCCTCGGGCCATGCACGTTGCATTCCCAAGCACGAGTGGAAAGACCTCGTCAAGGTAAGCCAGTCATCCCGTCCATGAATGCTGTTTTGCGCGCGCGGAGTGCGGGATCTTTCCTCGAGTAGATGAGGTAGATCGGTATTCCTTGCCGAGTAATACTTCATCTTTGGATAGTAACAAGACTATATACAGTGTATATAATTATACAGGATTATCCATGGCAAACGTATCAGCTGAAGTTGAACACGAATGAACGATTCCGTTAATCGAGTCAATGTTACCTCGTTAAACAAATTAACGAATGTGAAGTTGAATATTAATAATGTTATGATAGTAATTTTCATGTTTTTTTTTTTATTTTTTTATTTTTAATAATGCCACACTGCAATGATCGATTGAATTAGTCATATAAAGAATGGTGTGGCAAGGACGGTACCCTGTATCACTGGTATAACTGGAACCAGGAGTATCATCTCCTGGAGTATTTTCTCTAGTTATAGATGTACAGATACCTCGTTAACGACTCTGAGATGCAGTCGCTAAGTGACTGAGTCCATAGGTGTTAAGTGAAACTGCCAGTACAGATTCAACATGGCGATATCATCGTGTGGCTAGAGCAACTTGTAGGAAGAGAAAAGTCCGCTAAGTGAACAACCAAAGGTGTTAAAATCACGCCTAACCTTTACACGAGAAAACCGCTGGTTATTTTTCTTTTATGCCACTATTTACCGCGTATGACATAGCCCTTTAAACGGTATTGTAGATGGGAGCGTATATTATATTGGAACTGTGGAAAAATGATGCAGGGGTACGAACAATAGAGAAATGGTTAATGCACTGTCTGTTGCATTTTCATGATCGTTCTTATCGTCAAGAGTATCGGTACTCGTGGCAGTATGTTTTAAAAAGGCGGGGGTGTTGACAGTCCTTGGGCTTTGATTTATTTCGAGTTTAATTGAGGGAGGATGACATCAAAGCATTTGTGTCCTCGAGTGTCCTCTCGATGAACGAAGTCTCGAGAACGTCAATGGGATAAAAATGTCGACCAATTATCGGTGAAGCGAAGGTAGAAGGAAATCAGCAGCAACCGATTTATTGTAGTGGAAGTTACTGGTTTGCTCTCTGTGTGCCTTGCAAGACTCGTGTTATGTATGGATCGGTGAGGTTAGGATTTTAAAGAAAAAGATATCAGGAAATCATCACGCCGATTTTTTATTGTTATACCTGACTTCGTTCTCATGTTATACGTATAACACTGAGCGAATTTTTAATATGGCGGAGGACGAGAACCGTTGCAATTTTTACAAGCGGATAAACGGTACAAACCACGCCCGACATTGTTGCCGCTTGAACGACATCCTGTATCACTCCGCGCCACGTGTTATTACGAGCTCATAAATATATATCGTCCTAGCCCAAGTGATACGGATCAAAGATGGCAGGGACGTGGAAGCAGAAGCTCTTAGGAAGAAGAAGACGAAGATGGAGCAAGGAGGAGCGTACCGTGATAAATGTCTGGACAATTTGCTTTGGATATGGATCAAGATCGGTATGGTGGATGCTGTGTGACGTACTGTCCTTTACAGATGGGCAGTTACCAAGACTTCATGATCGTTATCCTTTCTAGCCCCAGGATTCTCTGTGATCCCGATTGGCAATAACGCCTTGTCCACCTCTGCTCTTTACCATTTACCTGATATACCATATGCTATATATTCAAGATTCTCGTTCCGTGTTATACGGACAACTTTTCAAAATTCCCGCCCTTTGGCTATAAACGCAAAACTTTCCCACGCGTGACTCCAATTAAATGGCTTACTCGATTTAAAACGTGCGTCGCCTTTCCGATCGACTTCTTGCACGCTCGCTGGCGACATTAAACGGCTAATTGGCAACGAGTGATGCCGTTGCTCGCGTTATGGATTGCGAAACTACTTTTTCACTGTATTCGACGCGAGAACGAGAGATCGAGACGTTTCCAGGTCTCGGCGAAGCTGGGACCATTAACTCTCGCGACACGTTGACCCACTATCTACTAGTTGGGCCTCGTCTTATCAGGAACTCGCTTGTTTCTTTTATTGATTTTCTTAATTGACGGATTACATGCTATATGCCATACCTATATACGGTCTTCTGGCTGAATGCACATTCATGCTGCATCCTGCTCTGAGCGCTTGACATTCATTTGTTTTCTTCTTTTTTCTTTCACATAAATTCATACACATCCTATGCACGGATTATTCATGAATATCGGAAACTTTTATTTTTAATTTTCTCAGCGACTAATCAGAGTATCGATTATAATGACATTTCCGGCGTTACTGGCGCAAATAGATCCTTCGGAATTTCACGTGGAATGTTGCGCGGGTCATGCTCGCGCGAGCGCTAAGAATCGAATCCTGCTTCTGCTTTCATATTTCTTTACGTAACGCACCGCCACCTCATCCACGCTCGATCGATCTCTATAGTGGAAGTTCTTAACATGTCCTCGGTAGGGAACAATCCAAGAATGCCCTTCTCAAGAATGTCAATAACCTTTCAAAACAAAGAGACATTCCGATCTTCTCTCTATAACCAGTCGAGAGAAGAGGTTGCAAACAAAGTAAAAGAGACGTAACTTTAAATCAGTTGTCAGGTATATATATATATATACCTACAAGGGACAGTTCCCTTATGTCTACAACTTTTTTCGAGAGCACTGCACGTGGTACTCAAATGCATATATTACACATACACTATTTCATACATAGATAACCCATGTGGCACGATGATAATTTTCCAAAGAATTTCTCGCCATTTTCCATCATTATCCAAAGGCTGTTAATCATGCAATGGGAAATTGATTACCGTCATTCACCGTTCCAAGAATTTTACAAGATAAACCTACATATGCGTACATAGAGGCATTCTCGAATCTTCATAGGCGTCATGGTAAAGCAATGAGAAAACCTGTAATGGTCAGATAGTGCCCATCTAGGATTCGTTTAACAGATCGAATTACAATGATAAAAGTTGATTAAACGTTTCCTTAATTAATCACCGTGTGTTGCATATCAATAAAGAGAGACAGAGAGGAACGCGGACAATTCCTGCATCTTATTAGCCAGCCAAGACCCCATACCTATATACCTGTATGGGGGTTCGTTTGTCTGGTAGTATTATCTCTTTCTCAGATCCGCATACCTCTCCCGTGAACCTTGACTATTCGTTGCAACATCGTAGTAGGTATCTACCTGACTGCCTCTCGCGTACGCCATAGACAATCTCGATGGATCTGTATACCCGGTACCTGGCACTGTCATCCATTACGATTTTTCATCGAGTTTTCCAGCCACCGATGTACCCAGGTGGTTTCTTCTCGAGACGGCCTAATAGATTCTTATGGGTATAAAGTCAAGCGTTAAAAGATAAGAGTGCTTACATTCAGTCTATATATGTATGGAACTTAGCAATTTTTTGTAAGAAAAGACATCATTCGGATATACCTTGTATTTAATATTCTCCTGCTTTCATTCAACGTTCCAATCGAGTCCATTCCAGTGGGATTAGGATTATTCCAGCTCGAATAATAAATAAATTCTCTAACACTTCCTGAGAAAGTATGCCAGCTCACCTTGCACAGAATAACGATTGCTCGGTCGCCGCAAACGTACTTGACAAGAATGCAGTTTCACCGCTGTTCGTTTTTACTAAGTGCGCTACACCGACTAATGGTCCTCGCCGACTGCCAGGCACTCATTTCAGTTTAAATGCAGATTTTCAAGTCGCTTTTGTAATCACGACTTGTACCGAGCTTTACCACTATGCCAGCGCCAATGTGTTACCTGGTCTGAGCGGGTAAATAAGTAACTATACAAACTAAAGATTGCAAATGACGTTAATTCGTATGTCACGTGACGGTAGATGCCACCAGAAAATTTTTACTCATTTTTTTTTTATAATGACTATATGGAAAATTGTAAAGAGAATCTTTCTCTCTCTGTTGTTATTCCATTGAAAGATCGTTAATGCTAGAAGGCTGTGCAATGTCTGCTGTCGCAAATAATGGAGCGAGGGTGCGATCTCTGTTTACCGTAGCTTATGTGCTATGTCGAGCCGATAAATAACGAGACGACAAGAGAGAATGAAAACACGAGAGAGAAAGAGAGTGAATTAGAGAGAGAGAGAGAGAGAAAAGAGTAAACTGTAACTTCCCGAACAAAGTCCACTCCTACGGAATATTTCTTCTTAGCAAAAAAGAAAAGTCTAGAGAGACACGTCGCTCGTCTTCTGCGTCTTTTACGACTGTTTATACCTCGTAAAGTCGTTGAGTCGATAGGAGGTTAGCTGACTGAAGTAACCTTCCACGTACTCTTCATACACCGTATATAAGTATATGAGCGCAGGCATTACAGTACGGTTGAGTTAGCTAAAGAATTTTTAAAAAAATTTCATTTCGAAACAAAGTTATCTACGTTGATTTATGAATATAAAAGATTTACTGTTCGCCGCATTGTTCTTAAGTTCCATTTCCATATAACCGATGAAGTTACACGGCGCTGGGATTGAACCATGTCGAGATAATTTCGCACTGCATCGCCAACCAGGTTGATGTAATGTCCTCGGGGTGATAACGTATGTGCAGTATAATCGATCGGCGCAGGGTTATTCCACAAAGCATAAACTATCTGCGAATAATGAGGCTGAAAAGTATACTCGAGCGCGTGACAAAGATATATGAGTATATAATGTAATACATAGCTAGGATGGCTTCAGGTATGCCGAGATACGAGCAGTTGGCACGTGGGTCAACAAAACCCTGGAATAGTCGGTGTCCGTTGGAATCAGTAGAGAAGAGGAACTGGGTGTCTTCAAAGGACAGAGAGCGATTAGCCATGTCGTATGGTGTAGAAGAAGACAAGTAGAAGGTTAGATAGGTTAAGCTAGGCTGTAAGAGAGCAAGGGGGTGAAGTGGGGTAGGTACGCAACGAGAGCGAATGTGCGTGAAGAAATGATGGAGGATAAGAGGAGGGACAGAAGGAGCTGATGGAGGGATAGTCAGTGTCTGGTAGTACCAGGCGTGCATCGTGTCTCCTCGTTCCTCCTGGCTCATCCGATCCGATGCGTCACAGGAAGTCGAACGCCTGACTACTGTCGAGCGACTGATGCTTCTAACCTATCGTACATTCAATCTGTTTTATCCTATCCATTTATCGCGTTAGCCAATTGGCGTACTTAGTAGGCGAGTTGAGGATCAGCACTAATGCTCAATTTGGAGGATTCGAGAGACGAGTATTCTGTCTGTTTTGTGTAGGTTCCTTGGGAGTGGGCTAGGTTCACGGAAGTTTCCTTTCTGAACGTTAAATTTCATTGGTATTGTGAGAGTTTGAATTTATTGTATTTTAGTGAATTTAAGCATTATTTTCATACGTTTCCAGGACTGAATTTGCAACAAAAAAAATTGCAGCAGACATGTAAGGTGTTTGTATGTTGTCTATGCGACACGTATATAAAATTTCGAGTCGATGCACGCGTGAAAGTAGCGGACATATGTGGATGCACGTAGGTTGAATAGTCAGCTAGTCGAGAGGTATACGCCCAGGCGGAAGAGCAAGAATTCGCAGACGGTGACTAGAACGTCTATGACTTCATTTCCGGGTAGGTCGTCGAATGAGAGAAATGGAGGTTAAGGGGCAAGGAAACGAAGGAGGAAGTACGGGGCATCTGATAGGTCGAGACAGAAGCGTGAATGAGGGTAGAGTAGAAAAAGAGGTGAACGTCTTGGTTTATTTATTTATTTTTTTTTTTTATTCTTGGACGTAATTTCGCGCTCCCGCGGAATAGAAATTGGAACTTCCGGTGGGCAGACTGCCGGCGGGGCCAGAGTCCCGGCTACGGCATCGCGGCGTAGCAGCTGACGCGGTGACGTCAGGGTTTGCGGGGGTCGGCGTCCCGACGGCGGACGTCGGTCGATACTCCACTCGCCCGGGCGACGCTCCTCTTACGACATGACGTCACAGGCTACGCCCGCTATACCGGAACTCACCCCGGGAGCACGGAAACCAAATAACCCCCTTCTTGCATTCACTCGAGTGCATCCACCTACCTAAAGCCTTCTCTTACATTTCACCCAGTGCACCTAAACCCTCTTGTCAATTTTCCCATCCATCCACGTGTCCTGAATAACCCACTAGATACTCGGGGTACCCTGCCGACAGATCGAAGCACCCTTTGAACACCTTGGGGGACTTTAATAGAATTTTTTAATTCACCTTAATTATTTACGAAAATATCCTGGTCATTAAATTGAATTCTCGTTTCTTTTTTTTGTTTCAGGTAACGGAACTTTCATTTGTACATGTCCAATCCACCGGTTCTTTGATATCACAGAGGTAGTATATATATATATATATATATATATATATATATATACTATATATATATGGTAGTATATATATATATATATATATATATATATATATATATATATATATAGTCTCACGGGTCAAAGGTGAAAAGTAATATTCATCCACGTGCTACTTTGATCGATGACTTTCCACGTATGATCGTCTCTCTAACAAGGGTACATACGTAATAATAACCACACAAGGGAGGTGTGTATATATATATATATATGTGTATATATATATATATATATATATATATATATATATATATGAATCTCCTTAGAATTCTCAGCCCATAGCATTATTATCCAAGGAAATTCAATTCCTACCACACGTAAGGGGAGCAAGCAGCATTGTACGTATGGTGTCAGAGAAAGCACAGGATAGAGGAAGTCAGCAGACTCCCTATTCAATAGATAGAAAGACCGGACTGTCTCACAACAAACTTCTCAAAGAGAAGCCCATCGTGAAGGTAGTCACAGCGAGCTTGCAAAGCTTCAGAATTAAAAGGCAGCAAGTCCAAGGGAAGTTTGCGAAGTTGGTAATGAGGTAGTGATATAGTTATAGCGATGCCCTGTATTAACGCTGCGACGTGCGATATCGGTTGTAGATATGGAAGGGTGTAGTCACGAGCGCACCTTCATTGGGTGGGTGCAGAGAATGCATATATAGGTAACCATGAACGAGGTCGGGTCGCTGAAAGAAATTCAGAGTGGGGGAAGAGGGGTATTCGTAAAGACTATAGAACACATAAAGAACCTATGACAGTCCAATGTAGTCATATACATATATATATTACATGTATAAATGGTTCAGATACTCGTCGGATCAGACGTCGGCTCCGTTCGGTAAGCTTCGGTTTGATTCGGTTCATTTCAGTCAGCTGGCTGACAGGGCGTTGCCCCGTGGTGCACCATTCATTACGGAGTGCAGCCCAACTCGACCTAGCATGATCAGAGAGAGAGCTCGGCTTGCTTTTGCTCCAACCGCAATATACTCACCCACCGACCCACCTTACTCACCCAGCCAGTAGAAACTACCCCTTGAAACGAACCTATCCCACCGACTGATCCTCGGCAACGCTACCTTTTTCCCCCACTCCTACCCCTACGCCTATCGCTACCCCTTCGTCTATCTATACCTTCTCGCTTTCCCAACTACGCTCATTATCGACGAATCTTTCAGTGACACTACCTGCTCTTCATCTACTTTTTTTCATTCCTCTTTTTTCTTCGACTTCCACTACCCTTTTTTTTTACTACCCCCTGGGGGCACGTTGTTCACTTCCCATCCTCACCCGGAACTAGAATCTTCATCCTAATAGTTCTAGGACTTCTGATTAATTACTGTTCTTCTCGTTCTGTATCCTATGTCAAGCAGATTTGTAACACGTCCTATAACCGTTTGTTACATCCCTGGGTAATGGCGTCCAGCTAGGTGATCTAAATAGGTTAATATTCAATCGTGAGGCAATTTTCTTTAAACGACCGCGAGGACGAGGACGAGGACGAGCTAATGGCGCTGTAGACCTGTCCTTGTGTAGTCTACGCGATCGATGCTTATCGGAATGACTATAATTACGAAAGATCGCCTGGTCATCCGTGGTTCGATCTCCCGGCTGCGTCAATGGCTACCTTTCCTTTCTTCTCTTCCGGCCAAACCCTTCTTTCTTTCATGGGTATATAGAGACTGCTGCTGTCTTTTATACTTTCTTGTATCTTATTCTTTTCGGTCTTTCTTTCATCTCTGCATGATCCTTTTGCGCTTCTTATCCGCATCGTTCTTGAGAATCCATGAAGTATCCTTCGATCTTGATGAGTCTTCTTCTCGCAATTCATTCGCCGATCTTCTGCCGCAATTCATTCAAAGGAATGCAGCTTGATACGCTCCAATAAATGCACTTTTTTTTTATTATTCGTCAATCAAGAAAAAAACATTACTTACTGAACGAGACTTATCGGCTTTACCATGTGACCTCGTGATACCTCAACATGTTGCGTATAGCGTGAATAGAATATTTTCTAAGAAAGCGACTTGAAGTTTCTTAGCTAAATGTCAATACTGATAAATTCACATATAATTATTAGTATATGCAAAAAGTTGATCCTTAGGTATAAAATAATTAAGTTCGGTTCTTTAAAATTGAGGGGGAGTGAGATTTTGTAAAAAAAAAAATGTATATTATACCTTTTGTGTAGGAATTAAACCGCTAGGGATTTACTGAATAAATTACAGCATAGGCAAATGCTACTCTGCAAATGCATCACAGAAAACTGTCTTGCTTCTTCTATACAGTCTATGATGATAGGTACTTCCATTATTCGCCAATGATAGTGCATATAACACTGTGCTATTTCAATGGAGTGGAATGTTACTTTATTCCGTTCTATTATGATATTACCACCGTTTCGATTATAGTGAATCAAGGTTTATTGTATGCATTCGCCAATTTCACGCTTTCACTCAGACCCGTTCGTACATATCTACCGTATCTTCGCCATGGCGTGTTGCCACTTAAATGTCATGAAAAATAACGAACGACCAATTAATTATATTCAGACAATAATAAAACCAACGTAAATTTATTAGCATAGAATGATTCGTCAGACGAATGTCAACTAGACACTTGTAATATATGAAGCAGTCTAAACCTGTATAAGAAATAAATATTTTCTTTGTCAGTCTTTGATATAACCAGCCCAAAAGTCGACTACGAAATCGTACAGACGGGTGGCACGCGTGCCCAACGTATTTTTATCTTATGATACCTACGTGCGCCAGAACACGGTTTAGTGAAATGCGTGCGTGACTCATGTCTCAACACGGCAGCCAATGTTATTCGAGTGTAATGCCGTAGTTTGTCTAGCAGTACAAAGAATCAACAAATCCATTGATAACAGTCGTTCTGAATCATAGTTTTTCCTTATAGTATATCTAGATTGGGTAATAGCAAACAGCTAACCCTGTATAAAAATGTAAATAACGTAGACTAATGTCGAACAGACGTATAGAACAGCATCTGCGAAATAAGACACCGAAATAAGAATTGAAGATTTCTTGAGGTGAAACTGCGCACAAGGTATCCATGTAAGATAACTCTGCGGTGGACCGCAGTCAGACGCCGTTGTTCAAGACGACGCCAAAGAAGTCGGCGACGTTAGCGAGGTCAGCTGAGCCAATCCACGGTGTTCTCGATTTTCCTTAAAAACAAAAAAAAAGATCCATCGCAGCATCTGTATCTCATAAGGAATTAATTAAAATATCTCATGATAAACTCACTCTGAATTATCATCAGTATGATAAAGTAACTGATACCATTTCTGGCTCACGATTGCATACTCGACATTTTACGTCTAAACGTAACCTAACCTAACATTATTACCAGCAACGACAGACAACCCGCTCGTACTACTACTAATGCTAGTACTACCCCCACCACTATCTAGTATTACTACTACTACTTTGTTACTATTACTAGTATTACTACGAATTTCTACCCCTACTATTCCTCTGTCATCTACTGCTACTACGGTCGTCGCGAGTACTACTCTTATAACTGCTATATATAGCTATATTACTCTACTACCATACACATTGGTATTACTATCGCTGTCAGTGCTACTACACCACTACCAGCTACTCCTCAACCTTCGGCATTCTCTCTCTCTCTCTCTCTCTCTCTGTCTGTCTCTACCACTTGGCCGATACTCGGTGCAGGAGCACAAACGACCGTTACGAGCGTCTCTTTCGAGTAAGTCTCTCTTTATATACGTACTGGATTCCACTACGCTGCATCTCTTTTCCACAGTGCTTCAATGTCGGTGGGACTCGGTGTGATTCAACTGCACCCTGTCGGCTCCGAACTGCATCTACCAATACGCTCGGACGCAAACTGCGTCTGTATACCTACTAGAGTGCATATACTATAGCTTTGGATGCAGTTGTACATATATATTTGTGTGAATGCATACTTACACAATCGTTATATATATATATATATGTGTGTGTGTGTGTGTGTGTATCTGTACAGTTCCTTCACCCTCTACGAGGAAGGCTGCACGTTTGTAGTAGTAGCGTGGCGCGACGGGCGCTACTAGAGTTGTACAAAATAGTACCGCCGACCGCCGACAGAGCGCGACACTCGGTTGCTGCTTTTTATTCAAACTTCTTTGAAAGAACTGGCTTCCATACTTCAAGCTGTAAGGTCTTTTAAGGTCGTGACTGCTGAGGTCGAATATATATTTCAGGCTCTTCAAAATTCGGTGTTATTAAAGATATAAAGATTCCATTTTCATGCGGAATCGGTAAAGGTCTCTACAATTATAGTCTCTTATGCTTGGTCGCCCTTTGGATGTTTCCCGCCGATTTTGACAAGGGTAGAAGCTTTTAAGCTTAACTTTGCTTAAAATCCTGTGAGGTAAGAGAGGGCTGTATGGAGGAATGGGCGATGGACTTGGTAAGAGATGGGAAGAAGAGTGCCGGGCTCTCTGAAGTGTGGCGATGGAATGACAAATAGTGGTTGAATCTTTAATCTTTCCCCGTCGCGGGATATTAAAGTTCTTAAGGGCTTTGCAACTACTTGGAATACCGAGGCGGAAGAGAGTTTAAGTTTGGACCTGTAGACGACAGACTGGAATGGCAATATCGAAGATCGACTATTAATGCATAAATAAAAAAAATAGAAAGAGGGATAGGTTGAGCGAAATAATTTCAAAGTCTCCATTTCACCGCTAAACTCTCTCCCATCTTTCCAATGACTGTAATCGACCGCCTGGAATTCCTTGGACTCGTAAATCTCGTATAAACTGCATCGCTATTACTAGAACCGTACGTTTCCCAGTGTAGAGCCAACCCAACGTATACTATTCTGGAAACGAATAAGAGTTTCTAGGTAGGTTTCTATATACCGTTTGTCGTCTGATTCCATTATTCGAGTGGACCAGTAAAGTCGGAGCATGTCGCATCCCATGTACTTTCCAGATACATGGAATAATGCCTACATATATTCCAATTGTAAACGTATCTTCTCCCCCGCATTATACAAAACTATCGGAATACATTTACTCAGTGTAATATCTGTCTGCTGAATACTATTGTCGAACAAACTATTAGGAAATTCACGATTACAACCACCTCGCAGTATACATTATCTATCGACAGTCAATAGGTCCCAATTTTTATGACAGACCACGTGACTCCTTTGTCACTCGAATCTCTCACGCAAGCTTTATTATTTCCCTAGTTCCATATTCAACTACTCCAAAATTTTCTCTCTACGATGATAACTTTCATGGAAAACTGACGACCGACACTCGTTCCTGGAATGCAAACAAACCACGTCCACACGAAGCGTCTCCCTGCGTTCTCCTCTTTCGCGCCTGCTTTCGCTTTGTGCTGTCGTTTCGTGACGCGCGCTTCCCTTAAGCTTTCCTCACAATGCAGACGCAAGACCAAAACGGTACTGACAAGCTTCCAGGAAAGTTAGGAATTCATAGTCAATCATACAAGGTCAAAGTTTAAAAGGCTTACGTGCTTTTTTTATCCAAGAATACTTATACGTAAATTCATATCTAACCTTCTTCGTAAATATTTCAATAGTCTTCGTGTGAACAGAACTTTAATCCTCTGGTCTCGCTGTTCTTGTCCGGCAGTCAAGGTCAGGGTCGTCCACACGTTCGTACGCCTTCCAGTGACTTGACTTCATCCAATGGGCATCCCGTTTCCCATAAACGGCCACGTGGTGAGCCCTACCTCGATTCACAATTGCATCCTGCTGATCCTCAGACCCCGCAACTAGTTTCGCCGGTTCTAACCAGCTGCTCCCCGAGTACACGCCTTATTGCATTGACGCATCTTATCCTTTCAATTTGCGCGCCATTTTTAAGCTCAACATATACATTCCTTCACCGTTTGTTTTTCTTACATAATTTTTCTATTTATGAACATTTCGTTTATAATAACGTGTGTGTGTATATATATATATATATATATATACCCACTCCAGATAAAAAACTCCATTGGCTATTGCGGAAAACGATAACGCCGTGACGTATGATAATCCTTAAATTCCTATAAATCGATTCACGAACACTTCGAGGATTACGCTTATCTAACGCGAAAAAAAGACAAGGAAGAGACGAAGACGGATTATGACAAACGAGACGAGTTAAGAGGAGATAACAGTTTTCTATAAGAAACCTGTTGGATTAATCATTCCCCGTATACCAGTCAACTACTCTGCGTCTTATCATCTAACAGATTAGCGTCGTGTCGTCCTCGAATCTCAGCTCTTTTCTATTAAACAAAACGTTTTTTTTTTTTCTGTCGATTTATCACTTAGTCTACGCAACATTGAAGTACAGTTTGCAAGTGGCTACGTACGTGACTCGAGGTTATGCAACTTGCTCGTAGCATCTCGCTTCTATCATACGTAAATACTGGCGTAAGGCACGTCTCCATAATGGAGGGATACTTTATCAGTCGACCACATTTGTAGGGCAGTCAGGCGATTGTAGATAAAAGACGATTTCTTAACAGACACACGTGGCTTACGTATTCCATTTTCTCATAATTTCATGCAAACACGTATGAATCAAACCCTTTGACTAGGTAAGACATATCACTAGTACCTTACGTATATACGATTCATCTGATTAATTCATAGTTATTTTTAAATGATTCAGTGACAGATTACAAGAAGCGTTGGTTTCGATATTGTTGATTTTGCAGAGTAACCTTCACCTTGACCTTGACCATAACACTGTCTTTCAAGCCAAGCACACGCCGCTACTGTCATGGTTACCACTTATCTATTTCAACATCAAGTTTCGAACGTGCTTACTAATAACTTTTTTTCCGTTCATCAAACTGTTAGCCGACTGAAGTCGTTACGTCGATTCTTTTATTTTTCTTCTTTCATTACGCTTTATGTCTGTCTAACTATTTAACATTCAATTCTTCATTTACTTTTTTCTTATTTTATCGTGCGCTTCTATTTTGTATTTTTAATCTCATTAGCGGTTCACTCTGACTCTAGTACTTAACTGCGCATCGATTGGCTATCGTTAACTCGACCAGATAATTCTTACGGTACGTGCTCCCTGAATATATACGCTCTATTCGCCGAATATATTAGGCTATCTTCCAAACGACGCTAAAAGCCGATGCTTGCACGAAATTGATAGAGAATAGCCGCGCGCGGTTGGCGATAGAGATTATCGAATAGGGTATTACGAATCGCTTTGAATTATGCATCCATGCAGCGTTTTCATACCGTTAAGCAGAATGGCTTGGAAGCCACTTCTGTTTCTCGAAGCTAATGCTTGAATACCCTCTATCCCTATTGCACCATCCGTATACCTGCCGCATATAGGACAGTACAATAGATCTGTGGAATCCTGATATCACGCATCTTGGCTCGTTTAGTTATACAGGGAGGAGGTTCCAAAAAAATTTCTAAAGACGCAAAGTGTGTATCTGGAGCGATGAACGACAATGCCTAAACGTACTCTTCATATAGGCTATATAAAGATTGTAGAAAAAGGTATCTCTCTGAGAGTAAGATAACCTCCTTCTCCTTCTCTCCTCCTTCATCTTCCTCCTCACTCAAGCCTGCCAGTACAATAAGTTCATCTTCTCGTCAGATCCCATAAGCTCTCACTTCACCGCTTCTAAGTATGGGGATATAAAGCCGAAACTAGCACGGAATAGCTATGGGGTTGACCTTCTCATTTCTTCCGGCCAATACGGATATTTTATACTGTAATGAAGAACGCCTTTATTTTGGCGTGCGGAGCTAGCAAGGATACCGGATTTAGGCAGGATTATCTTGTTTATCCTTACGATTTATTAATAAATCGACTGACAGGCATCTCTTTCTTTTGGAACTTAGAATCCCCGCATCGCTTGCATAGTCTGGCTTCTTGCATGTTTCGGATCGCTGCTCTGACGTATATTGAAATTATGCGCAACTACACGTTGCACACGTATGCAAACTATTTTGTGAGAATGGTGTACACGATGGTATTACTGATATTATAATGTTATACATAAAGGTGAATAAAGACGTAAAAGCCTGACATAACCAAAAAAAAAAAGCATGGAATCGATGAAGAGCTACTGAATAATCCATACTATCGTGAAATTAACGACAATTATCTGCTGGCACCATTAGTGTTAATTAACGATCGTCATTAGCCATTAATATCACGTATCGCATATTAGTGGCTAATCGGTTTCCCAGCCATTTGCTATGCATAAATAAAGTTAGTGTATGACGGAACGTGAAGGTATTCCAGTTGGTTTATGGACGAGTTACATGTCCTTTGTTAATGATTCGTATTCATGAAAAGTGCTTTGCGATTTTTAAACTGTAATATCGAGTTAGCGATACGTCCACCAGGAGTCGCATTGTCGCTATGGACGGAGCTTCAAAAGTCGTACAAAGTTGGTCGAAACGTCATACATTTCTATGAAACCGTGTTCCACTCTCCGACTATTCAACTTATTGTTAGCGCTGAGCGGTTTACGTTTTGCATTATGCAGTTGCATAATCTATTCCGAGGACGAGTGTAATTTACGATGAGGGTTTCATGCTCTGACAAGAATGATCAACTCCCGAACCTCACTCAACCTGAGGTGACTTGAGTTATTTTTCTAACGGTAAACTGGCTGCCAAGTCTAGATACGGATAGAGTTCAGGCGCCCTAAAAATCGACGCCCAGTGAGAGGAAAACGAACGGGCACAGAACCCTTGTGCGTTGACGACGCCCGACTGCGTAATCAATCGTCGAATAAAATGAGTGACGTGTCGCTAACGCATAAACATACAGGAAAAATTGTTCCCCATCCCGAAAAGCCTTGCGCGCTGATTTAATTATTTCGACATTTATTCGTTGTTTTGATTTTTTATAATTTTTTTGTGAAATCTTGTTCTTTTGATTTTTTAAATTTTCACGAATTTCAATGTAGAGACATATACGTAGCAATTTGACTAATCGAACAATATAGGAAAACCTGCTAGTTCATTCGTTCGGATAAACGTCGCGCGCGAACCGCGATCGTTATTTTCGTCTCGTACAAACTGCATAGGGATAGGCCTTTTCTTAGAAGAGTATTTCGAGACACTTGCTTATAGTCAGTCGCATTGCGAGAGACGTCTAACGCCGGTACGCCTGACCCGCGCAACATGCTTGGATAGATGTGGACCGACCGACCAATAATACATACGTCTCGGACAAAGCCATCGAGTGCGCCGTCGACGTCGGTTAAAGGCAACGACGCGTTCTTCTTGGCTGTTCCAGTCGATCACCGCTTGAGAGCTACCTTAACAGAATTCAAGTCTGCTCGCATTACTTCCTTTATAACTCGTATTATCGAGCTTCTCTAATAAGATTTCCAAGGAAATGGGGCGTTGCAGCCAGTTTCCTCGTGTAATTATAATATCCGTACGTGCAGTTCAGTAGAGGAAAAAAAAATAATTACCATCGATTATTCATACGGCTGATACACACTTCGCAGAATTCTGTTATTCGACATCAAATATTCATACAAATGGTTTCCCAATTGACGTAAGCGTATAGTTTGGCTGTTAGTCAGAATATCGATTTGTAATTTAACACTAAACCTACCGAAGATTTTTGTTAAAGGCAAATTTATATTGAAAACGGTCAAATGACCACCCGTCGGTAGGTTTAGTGTTAAAAAATTAGTATATCCCATTGCATATACTTTTCGGATACCCGACTCTAATATACATCGATGACACTGGTATTTACAAACTGATATTTTTGCTTCTCACGCAGGTAAAACTGCTTAGCATATTATTTTTGGGTACAAAGGATCGCCGAAAACCGCTTCCTGGAAAGACTCTAAAAAGCGGTTTCGTTCTTTTACTGTCGGCGCCTCGTTAGTGTATTGCGCATTATCGAACGGCATCGTAAACGAGAGGACGAAGGAATGGCGGTTACAGCATCGTCTCGGATTTCCGTTGGTACCCGCGGTCGGATTATCCGTCGAGCGGAATATTCGCTAGGAGTATCGTATAGCGTGAAAGTGCGTGGGTGCCGCAACTTAAAGCTGCTATATAGAAGTAAAGAACGAAGGTACTTTTCGGGCGAAGCTTAATTGGCCGTAAAGTTCGCAAACGAACGAACCGGCATTTTTCGCAAAAATTTTACGATGTGGATGCCAGCAAAACGTGATTACAACTATGAATAATAAAATATGAAATTAGCAGTCTGCGGTCGGTCGAGCATTTCCGTCGTAGTACGTATCGGCGTTGGCCGTACGGTTGCGCGTGCAACAGTTATGAATGACTCCTGAAAATGCTAATTTAATGTGCTTTCGGTACTTTGCGCGCGGTTCAAAATGGATGGGGTCGTCTTTGCGTAATGGTAGTAATTACGAGTGAGGGATGAACCGGGTTTTTGAACGAGCCGCGAATCGTGTCTCTCTTATGAATTTATTATTGGCGTTATCACTTTTCGCAGTGACTATACACCACTAGTCGCTACGCTATTACCAGAGTACGGCAAAGCGAGTGCCTTTATCCATTATCAAAACTAGCTATCCATCGATCCTGATATATTGCAAAGACTCTATCAGGATTATACACGTCAGAGGGAATCATCGATCCGAACGTGTCTTCTCCAGCCAAAATGAATTTGCAGTAAGTATCTTCAGGCGACGTGGCGCCGCGACGATGGCTCTTGTCTAAAAACAGTACCCAGGAGTATTGCAAAGCAATTGCTGGTGGCACGCAGGATCGTGAAAGGGCGAGTGGCAACCGAATGTGTTCGGTTTAGTTCTGTGCATCGGCGTCCGGTCTCTGGAATGCCGCCACAATAAAAACACGCCGATTCAATTCCTGACAGGAGCGTACTAGGGTTCTGGGACGGGTAGCAGAAGCAGGAGGTGGCAGAGGTGTAAGGGGAACGCATAAGGTAGACGAAGCAATGGAAAAAGATGGTGCGAGAGCTACGAAGAAGATGAACGAGTGAGAAAGAGTGCGAAGGGCAGTATGGGAGAAGAACGAGAGAGATAGAGGTGAAAGAGACAGAGAGAGAGAAGAGAACGTAGTAGTAACCAGTTGTGGAATGCCAGAGCGTATACGTTACGTTGCGTGTAGCATCCAACGTAGATTGCTACGTGGTTCCATTCGCTTCGGCTCAATAGGCGGCTTGTACCTTTTATGGGGATATTTGTACGAAAATAAGCTATTAACGGCTTAGCACTTCACTAAGCTACAATGTAATGTCCTCGGCCTTCGTTATGTGCCTGTAATCTATTTCTTTCTTTTACGTTTTCACAGTTCTCTATTTGGTGTAACTGAATTCTCGTAAGAGAACCTAACCTATATCAACGGCATTGGGCGCTGCATAAAGTTCCGCTGACAGTTCCAATTTGCAATTAAATGAGACGCTCGTTAACGAGGTGGCTTCGAAAATCGGATTCTTTGAAATGGTCAGGGACGAATGGAATGTGTTGAGAAAAATGTACTACACTTCCGAGAACTAGGAGAAAGTAGAGGAAATACGATACTGTATACAAGTCCAGTGGTTGTTTACTTTGAGATACTTATTGATACAGAGACAAAACGTACGATTGGTCTTTATTCTGTTTTATATAAATTGTTAACATTTATTTTATCTACGGTCTGGCTGTCCTGTGTAGATACTTGTTTTACGTCTGATGCTTCGACTCTTTTAGCGAAGAGATTTCTCACGGGTTTCTTCGCTCGGACGAGACAGCTGCAAACCATTCAGAAACATTTGCCAAACGCCAGGAGCACATAACCTGCAAATGGCGTTTCGCACGGGTTCGTCTTTCCGCGCGGGCTTTGCACCCGTCCTTTCAAAAGCTCCAACATGGCCGACGGTGTCGGCCAAATAATAAATCGTCGTGGTCGAGACGAAACGTCGGGTCTGGCCTTGGCCTGGCAACTTTGCGGAACGGTATTAACAAGATTTCGGCACGTGCGCTGTAACTCTCGCTGAGTGCACTATAGCTTCACTCTATCCTCATCCTGCCCCACATAATATATAAGATATTAAACGCGCTTCCTCCTATTCGCCAACGCGCAATTTCGATTAAATGAACGCAATCCCTCCAACGTTACGTTGTGTTTCCGCACTGTTCGAGTTGCTTTCCTTTAATACTTCATTTTTTTCACGTTAAAAATTTTTTTTTTTTATTTTCATGTAAACTCCTATGGAAAGATCCAAGGATGAATATTTTAATATGAATAAAATAAAACAAAAAACTACGTGTACGATGTTTAAATATAACATTTTTATTATTAGTATTTAAGAATATTTTACTTTAATTGCTTTTATGTTTGGTGAAGAAAAAAACTTTTTTTTTTCGAAAACACCACAATGCCTCGTACATCATATTCATTCTTGTATACCATAACCATTCGGCGTGGATGCATTCGTAAACCGTAGTGAAACTTCATCTTTGAAAACATGCAGATGCGAGATGCTGCCGTCTCTTACTCATGCGTTCCGCACGAATGAAACAATAAAAATGGAGCCGACATCCGGCCTTCTATTCCACGATATTATTGTCAGGCGCCTTAGACTTCATCTCCTTCCGAGAAGCGAAACAGTCAGACATACGGCCTTTCTTTGATTCTCTTTCGTAGGACCCTGTTTAAATTTAGCACATTTTGGTCCCACGGAGATCGACCGGATGATGTCATTCACGTATGCAAATCCTGTCGCATTCGTGACTCTTTATTAGGTCGCGCTTATGACCTCTGTACTTCACATAGGATTTATTGATTTCACAGAGATTAATCCATACACGCGAAGACAATGGAGGCCGATGACTATTTTAAAAATAATGAATTTACTCTTTGACGTGTATTAACATAATGTACATTGTTATTGATGACTCCGTCTAAATAAAATTTGTAATCACTTAACATTCACCTTAAAGGTTAACGGATATATTTATATGTCATAACAATCGTACCGTGAAATAATGTCGGATGTAAAATTAAGATTTTATGTTATCCTTTCGATTCATCTCTACAATTTTCGGATGTGTTCCGTCACCGTGTCTCTTTAGGTGACCATAGATAACGCTTTGAGATGCTGTCTTACGATCGTAAACAAGATCAAAATATGCGAGCAGGTCAATCATTTTCGTACCCAGATTTAATGGTGCTGCAAATTCGGAGGCTCTGTAATCCCATGGAAATATGTGATGGTAATTGTGCCATCCTTCACCATGCGTCATCCACGATACTAACTTAGAGTCTACGGGATAGATCCTCCTAAAATACATTATAATTAACTATTTCATTCCCAATCTGTATTACGAGTAACTATGGTAATACTCACTTGTCATATGGTTTAGTGCCATATAAATGGGCGACGGAATTAACGCTCCAAGTTATATGGAGTAATATAACGTAGCGCAAACAATATAGTATAAAGAACGATACCCATGGCTTCTCGCCCCATAAATAAATCGGTATCATAGTCGGCATTAAGATGCCCCAAATAATGTACATAGGTACGAAGTACCTAGAAATTTTTTTTTTAATTTAAATTTTAAATTAACAGTCTTATTTAAAGGGACTTACTTGTGCTGAAACATGATGAGCTTGTCGGACATCAAGTCTGACATGTCAATGGTTTTTCCCTTCTGCAGTACCAAGGGGTGTTTTTTTGTTAAGAGCCATCCCATATGAGAGAAAAAGAATCCTCTGGTAGCGTTATGGGGATCGGCATCGGTATCAGTGAATTTATGGTGCAACCTGTGATCCCTCGCCCACGTAAATACACTGTTCTAAAGGATAACTCGTCATTTCGATTTCGTTCGTGATACTCAGAATTTGTATTTGTCACTTAAGCTAGGTGTCAATTACCTGACCAGCCGTCGTCTGTAATATGAGTAATAGGATTTTTATGGAAGTCGTGACTTCGTAAGATTTATGAGCAAAATATCGATGCGCACCGAGCGTCACGCCAAAACTAGTTAAGGTGCCAAAAATGGGTACTAAAAATTGAAAGGATACATTTGGTTAGGGAAATATCAATTTTCTATTTTGATTTATATACTGAATCAAGCGTCAAGTAAATATAGCATAGCGGTCCGTACTTACACCAAATTTTCGTTATTAGCTTTGCCTCATAGCAGAAGAGGTAGATTCCATAAATGGCGGCGATGTGAAACAGGCTGAAGTAAATGACATTTATTATCCGAAGTCCGTCGTAGATCGACGAATCTTTCTTCATTTTCGTACCGACCGTTTCCATGTTATCTTCCTTCGTAGTCACATGTAACACTTTTTGCACTCCTATATCCATCCTCAATTAATATTAGTAGAGTCTCGGTATATTCTCTACGAGTCTGCCGTGAAAAAAGAAAAATGCACAAAAATACTTGTATTGCATTTAGTGCTACAGACGGTTCTGACCTACTAACAATAAAGTTTTCCTACGTTTCCCTTTATATAGCAAGTATACTTCTTTATTAAATAAATTGTAAATGCAAGAATGAAATTGTTGAATTAATTTCTCCGACATCCATAAATCTGCATTTACAGTTTATTTTCCAAATCTTTCCTTAACGTCATTCTTCGAGTGTTGAATAAAGAGCGAATGATTATGATTATTTCCCCTTCCGTAGTTGCTATATTTTTGTGTACGATATATGTATTAATGGCAAAAAAGACAAAGGAATTACTTGAAAATCTCACGTCAGTTCAGACGTCGCCATCGTAGTTGTTTCGTGGGTAATGAACGTAATAGCCCCCCTTCGTGCTAACGTAACTCCATGGTTTAGACACTTCGGAAGAATATCCCTGCTTTGCAATGCTGATCTAAGACCGAAATGCAGTTTCGTTTGTGAATATTGTTAGCGGTTAGAAGAGTTTTCGTCGTTTTCATGCACGAATGCAATTGGCTTTTCTTCCGTCATTACGGATGCAAGAAATGAAAGACATCAATGGGATAAAAGTAATCGCTTTTCAATAGGATATTGCATATCCTATTTCAATTTCAAATTTTCTCTAAAGTCAGCCATAAATAGTAATAGATCAATGGTAGATATTATTATATAGATTGAATTCCTGAAATTGCGAAGATCTTAATTTATTGACGCTTTCATTGAATTATAAATAATTAATCAGATCATTATACCGCTGACTTATTTGACTTTGGTCATTTATTTTTTACCAGACTAACATTTTTCTCTAAAATATAAGCAAAGTTCGATCTCACTTTAATGCATTTTTCCATTGTCATTCGGACACCTGACATGAAATATTCTTATGGTAACTCACATGCAATACAGATTAATCGTAGCAGCAGTTCACTCAAGTTTAAGTATCTCATTGAGAATCACCATAGAACTGACGTCTTACTAATATTCAATTTTTCACTTAGTTACGGTACGCGAATCATTCAAACTGGCGTCTCGCGGCGATGCATAAATTTACATATTTTTCTTCGTAAGCAAAAAGTACTTAAACAAAAAATTATGCTGACTTTTCAGTTTTTGAAATCCCGTTTATAAATATTTTACAAAAAGTAGCTTGAAACTTGATCACGCTTTTGACAACGAAACACGTGTATTCGTATAGAATAAATAATATGACGTAAAACAAGAAGAAGAAGGAGTATCGCATGGTAGAAAACCTTGAAGGACACCCTGTTTTGGCGATCACCCTTCGTATCCCGGCATCTGTTCGTTCGCCACCTGTCGGCAGGTGGAAACCGTATGCCGCAAGCGGGTTCTCCTGGTATCAATTAACCCTTGTGTTTTCGTCGGCCCTCTTCGAGGTCACTCTTGTTTACTACGCGTAGTACGCGCGACACTGTACACCTGGTCCGATCATTATCAAATTTGGTTCACTGTTAAACTGCTCATTGAATTTCCTGTAAACAGGAAATTCTCGTAGTACCCTGTGGTGTCCGGTTGACAATCGTCTCACCTGGATTAAGGATGACTATACCTATATCGATTTACCTGCATAATAACCTGGCCAATTTCCTTACAGGCTGCTATACTCCAACAAACGGCTGAATACATCTACCAGCTGGAACAGGAGAAGACGCAACTTCTTTCGCAGAATTGCCAACTGAAGCGATTGGTTAATCAGCACGAAGGTGGTGACGTGCCCATTAAAAAACGCAAGGCTGAGACTCAAGGTATAGAATTGTATTTGGATTGAAAATATATAATAAAAACTTATAATTATAACAACAAATAATTTATTATCATTTATTTAGTATTATATAACATTGTTAGGTCTAGATTAAAAGTAATTAGTGATCTTTTGTACAGGAGTCGTAGTAAGCCTACCAATGCATGTGAACGAGAGTGGCGACGAAGGTCTGGGTAGCATGTCCCCGGAACCGCTATCCGTGATAACAGTTTCCACGGAAGGACATTCCGTAGTGAACAGCGAAGTCGTGGAGTTGAGAAGATTACTGGAAAGAGAACGGCATACGAGGCTTCACCTGGAAAAGCAGATGAGAGCCATTCAGAATCAGATTTATCCTGAGAGATTCCGAGACAATCAGCTGATCGCATACCAACCTCATGAGGTGAGTGGACCGTCGTATATTTCATTGTTATTTGTATACAGTTACAAAATTTTGGTTATCACTATCTGAAACCTTTTTCAGGTGATCGAGCATACGGATAACGTAATGGCTCAGGAGACAGAGGAAGCTGTGGCGGCGCTTCAAGTAGTCTCTGTGGTGTCTCTACCACCGGTAGGTTCGACACAGACGGTCGAGACATCCAGTCCGGATCCAAGTCCGCCATTGTCACCGCAACCTGCCGACATGGTACCTGAGGAGATAAAAGAGGAGCAGTCTCGTCCAGGAAGTCCAAAAATCGTGGCATTTACCCAGAGTCAAGTCTTTCCAGTCATTGACGAGCAGACAACGGGATCGTTTTCACCAACGCGAGTAACATATGCAACGGCAACTTCGGACTTCAAGAATACATCATCGCAATTCATCTCGACCAGTCCCAGCAGGCCATTTTCACCAGCTCCTGAGTCACAGCGATTGCCGAGTGTACTGGAAGCAGCGATGAAAGCCGAGCCGAAGGTCGAGGTCGAGAGGTATGTTTTTGTTTAGGATACTCGAAAATTAATGATATTTCATTAAAGTGTGTTTATATTGTAAAACGCTAATTATCTTTTTTTTTCTTAAAGATTGCCTTCGCCCGCCAACTCCCTGGACGACAGCACGCCCCAGGCGCGACTTTATCTGGCCAATACGTCGCGACAAAATTTGGAAACCATCGTGGAAGCGATACGCCATCTTGAAGGCGATCACTTGTTCAGCGATGAACCTGCTCAGGACGTACCCCTGGCACTTACGAACAAGCCAACGAGCAGCTCTGGCTCTGCGACGAAGCAGCGACTATTTCACGCCGAAGTGAATAACTTCCTTCAGTTTCATTCTCAGCAACAGGCTCAGCAACGACCTGGAGTCATTGTCGTGAAGCATTCGTGATCATCCGTGGCCCCACGCACAAAAAATAACTGAAACCACTTACGATCCCAGTACACTCGTTTTACTTAAGAGAGGAGACGTACGCGCGAACGACCACGAGTTTTTTCTTATTTGCGACCGCTGGCGCCACTTGCCCTTGACGGACTTTTCGGGTACGACATATATATGCCACCAGTGACGTCAGTCTTTGCGCATAATTATGTATTTATTGTCGTCGCGTTATAAGTCCTTTTATCTGATCGTATTTTTCACCTTTTTCTTGTAAATAAATCCGAAAACACTTCCTTCCTCTTCCTCATTGTCCTATTCCGTGCTCCTTTTTCCTCCTGTTTCCTCGTTGTAAGGAAAAACAAAAAAGAAAACAGAAAGGAACAGCCGAGCCCCGAAAGTACATCTCGGTCGCGACTATGGCACAACTTCATTTATTGAATCTCGCTCGGTGAAAGAGTTCACTTCTTTTTTCCTTTTTTTTTTCTTTTTTTTTTCAATTTTGTCTCAAGATTTCTCACAAATTGAGCAAAAAGGGAAGCGTTTCTTTTTCTCCATTAAAAGGTAGGCTTAGGCTTAACGATTACTACAATAATGTCTCTAGCTTGATAAGGCGTAAGCTGTATTATAATATATTTACATTTTCTTCTATTTTTGTCTCTTTTTTTACGTTGTTACAAAAAAACCGATATCGAAAAAAACTATGTTTCTCAATGCTTTCGGTCATTGTTTAACGCCACAAAAAAAAATCAAAATATGCATTACTTAATATTTGACACACATTAAGGTATATTCACGTGAGACTACTTTCATTTAGGTGGATTCAAGGATCACGTGAGAACGAGGAATGAGAGGCAAACAAATTGCGGTTTATATTGTCGGTTTTTTATACATTTTTTCTTTGTTTATTCCTTCCTTCATTCTGGCCGTGGTGGAACTTTAGCGAATCGAAGTTTTGTTTAATCTGTGCCAAATATCGAGTATCGAGACTTTTGTTCCTTCGTAGAGAACTAGTGTTAGAATGACAGAGTCAGTCAGTGTTTGTTGGCCGATGCTTATATGATATTAATTACATGCTCCACGTACCGGTACTTCATGGCCGACGCGACGACTATCGTCAACCTAAGATATTTCCGTAGACATACAAAGATGAACGAGGGAAATTAACGTTCGTAAACTTTTCGAAAAATCGTAGAGACCGCCTCTACGATTTTTCCAAGATTATTAAAAAATCGTCCGAGATTTCCATCGTTCATAAAAATTCTGTCATACGACCGGTAAACCTTGTTCATAAAATAATCGTCTCTAATGCCACCATACAACACAAAAATAACGCACTGAGAATTGAATTGCATTAAAGTTAAATATATAATACACCCATGTACATGCATATATTCAAAATACACTTTCATAGTAACAGACCTATTAACCCTTTGCACTCGTCTGATCCTATCTGCGAGACCAACCGCGAACCCGTCTCTTAATTCGCAAAAAAATATTCGCCAAGTGCAAAGGGTTGATATACAAAGTACATGATAATATACGCGCACGTTGCTGTATCATGTATACCCGAAGTTGAACTTGCTACTATATCCATCAGGCAGAAAAGATACGGATCGAAGGTATACGATCGGCAATGGCGGGTGAGTTTGAGTTTCGTAATTTGTTGTGCCTTTTTCGTGAAACAAAAAGGCTCGGAGAATCCATAGACTGACTGACTGACCAACGGGAGGCCCGATATGTACATTTTTGTTTATGCGTCTCTCTGTTACGTTAATTTTATACACAATTAATTACAGCAATTCATAACCGATAACGATACCACGATAATGTGAACGATGATATGGTTTGTTGATAATTACGATAACGACGAGTGACTACGATAACGACTTCGTAGAAACGATGACGATTATCAAACAAAGTGGGGATACTTTCGATTGCAATTATTAGTTTTCACGACGACAACGATCGTCGATCTATAGAGAGGAGGATAAAATCGAATAGTTTTAGGTACTGTAGAGAGCATAGGTACGCCTAGGTGAATAATAATAATAATAATATAATAATAATAATAATAACAATAATAATAATAATAATAAAATAATAATAATAATAATAATAATAATAATAATAATAATAATAATAATAATAATAATAATAATAATAATAATAATAA